>JARPMJ010006236.1:0-54635 GCA_033366665.1 Phoxinus dragarum
CGTCGCAGTCGTCCGCGTGCGCCTGGCTCGGCTCCTCCCTCAGCTTGAGACAGTGTTTGCACATCAACCTCTCAGTCAGCAGGGTGTAATGGAAGCTCAAGCCGTACACTTGCCTGGCGTAGCTGCCGTACCCTCTCTTCTCCAGGTAGTACTCTGGCGGTGCGGGGCAGTTGGTGTTAGGGCAGCGGATCAATGCCTTCATCACGCCGACCGGGCGCCAGAAGAAGGCAGGGGTGGTGAAGAAGGAGAGCATGTTGGGCACAGCTCCCTTGACGGCCATAGGAGGTGGGGGCGGGTGAAACTCCATCTTCTCCTTAAAGAGCTTCCTCTCGGCCATCTCTCCCCTGACATTCTTGTACTTGGAAGCCCTCTCGAACAGCCCGTAGGTCTCGTTGGTCTTCAGCCACTTGATGTTCGCGGGGGCTATACCAAGGGCTTGGGCGGATTCAGAAGGCTGCTCCCAGAACTTCTGCCAGCCCTCCAGCACGACGCCACCGGGTTCCGAGGTCTCTCGGAGGGAGGGTCCGGGTCCGGGCCTGTAGTCCTGGCGCACAGAGCTGGTGAGGTCTCCCCAGGTGGTCAGCTGTGTGCTGACCGACGACTCGGACCTGTCCAGGACACTCTCTGAAGAGGAGAACACCACAAAAATGTATCAACTGCATTGCTCGATACATACTGATGAATTTCACGTGGCACAAACACAAGTCCTAGCAGCTCCACAGCATACTACAAAGTAATTTCATGTTCATTTCAGCATAATACTACTATACCTGCAGCAGTCAACAACTCTGCATCACTGGCGTAGTTGGGGTCCTGCTGAGAGAGGTCGGGGACGGTCGGAGGAGCCCGGTCTTTCTTCGATTGTTCTTTCTGCAGAAAATAAAACACAACCATAGAATAAGCTCATAAAATAATATTTTTACTAATACTGGTTACTCTGGTTAAAAATCAATTACTCAGGTCTAAAAGGTAACTGAGTTTATCTTACCTTCAACCTCCTGTCAAGGTGCCATGTGACAGGAGGGAACTCTCTGGCGTACTCGAGCAGTCGCTCCTTCTGCCACTTCAGCAGCTCGTTCTGCTCTCCCTGCTGGCAGTACTGGAACAGCAACCACACCAGCCAGCCGACATCGTTTTCCATAAGCCACCTGAAGGTCTGACCGGCGTACTTCCCGAACACGATGACCAGCTGACCTTTCCACAGCTCACCCCCGGACCTCTTGGCAGCCGCCTCTGCTGTCTTGGGATCCAGCCATGTAGGGTCAAGAACGGTGCTGGGGGCCTCTGCCACAGAGTTTGCTGCCTCTGTACACTGCAGCCTGGCCTCTCCTTGCCGGTACAAAACAATGTTGGGGTACTGGTGTTGCTGTTGATGGGTGACCAGCAATGATTTGGTGCTCAAGCTCTTCCTGCAGACATCACAGTCAAAGGTCTCCCTGGCGACGGCATGTATCTTCAGATGCCTCGTCAGATTGGACTTTTCAGTGAATGTCTTGTCGCACACACTGCACCGAAGTCTAGGCTTCTCCATGTTTCATCTGGTACAGTAAAACATGAATAAATGAGTAAAACTAAAAGCAGATGAGGGCTTAAATTAGGGCTGTAAACGATTATTCGTGATATGGGTGTGTATTGTGTAGAATTATTTTGTATATACACACACATGCATGAATATATTTGAGAAATAATTGCATTTATACTGCATATATATTTTTATATGATTTATATTAGCCTATATATAAATAACACATTTTTCTTAAATATATAGCCTACATGCATGTGTGTGTATTTATATAAATACAAAATAATCATACACAACACACACATATATTATGTAAACACAAACTTTTATTTTGGATTCGATTAGCCTAATCGTTTAACGTTACAGCCCTAGCTTAAATAAATTTTTAGAGACCCTGCAGCCCTCGTAAAAGTAGTAAGGGACTGTTCGTTATTTATTTAAGGGGCCACCGGAGGAGTTTTGAGATCTATAGTCAAAATAGACTTGACCCTCCCTTCGCCAGCAATACATTTTTCTATGACCCTTTCAAAATGATTGTGAAAAAAGGCATGACCCTCCCCGATCATTTATTGATTACTTCTGTACTGGTTTGCGCTTGGCAAAGATGTTCAGATATCTCTATGCCTAGACCTACACCAAACGTTCATTTAAAGGCTCCTGCACACCCGCCTTTTTCAAACTCTACTCGCGGTAGAAAATGCATGATTTGATTTGTTAAACATGGTGATTATCTGTCTGGCATGACCGCTCACTCTAACATTAACCTAGATAATTGTTCGCTGTTCTTAGGCGCATAACCAAGCGTGTGTGCGGAGTGTGTAGCGCGCACTGCATGACATGGAGGCGCCGATGCGATTTGCATTTTCCTATCAACAGTGGAAACAACTTAAAATACTCTATTTCTGGCCATACAGAAAATAATAATGCATCAGTCGCAATACTTTCATTTGTGTAAACTCACAATAACAAGAAAACGTTTTGCTTTCGTAAAATAAAAGAAAACAATCAGGGCGCGCTTTCATGGTCTCCATGAACTGTAGCGCGTCAAAAAAACAAAAAAGAAACATATCGTAGGCTATAGCATACTAGCCTCAAATATATGAAAACAAATATCTATACAAAGCTTGATATGTCCACTTTTAAACGAAAAAAATCAAATCGAAAGCAAATATCATCTGATTATGTAATCCGTATGAAAGATGCATTTTTCTTAAAGGCGCACTTTACAGCGGAGATGTATGGAGACATGTTTGCAGCGGACACTGATTTAGAAAAAAATAGTTTATTAATAAACAATTAAAATGCATTGTTATTTTTAAATACATATTTATTATCAACCAAAAACAGCCCATTCACTCATCACAAAAATATATCGAGTTTCATCCATTACTTAGCACATAATTATACCAAAGGTACCTGAGAGTAAAAAAAACAGTCCAATCGGTCATCAATAACGTCGACAACATAGACAGTATATAAATAAACGGTCGACAATAATAAATTATTTAAAGATGGCCGCCAGTATTTTTTATAAAACAGCTCACACAGCTAGATGGCGTTTTCCGATCCTCTCTCAATGATTGGTCTGTTGAGCGCTGAGCTCTGCTCAGCATTGCTCAACCATTGGCTGATCGCTGCTCAGCATTGCTCAACCATTGGACGGCTGACGATCGCTTAGGTACTTGGAGGGGAATTTGCTTGGGAATGGCCCATGACCCCCCTAAGTACATATAAGGACATATTGCTCAAACCTGGGATCAATCAAAACGGAAGGTGCCATCTGATTGGTCAACATCCTGAAGTGTTTTTTACAGAAATTGTCATGTGCAAAGCCTAGTTTATTGAAATCCACTAGTCTGCTGAATGTTTTGTTTATTATTTTCATAGTTTGAGTTGATGTAGCTAATGAGATTCATATAGTCAAGTGGAAAAGTGAGCAATTGTTACATTTTTGGGGTGTAATGTATCAGTGCACTCTCACTTTGTCTGGAAGACATCAGAGTCATTCACATAGCACATTGTGACCACCCAGGGGGTACAGTTAGCACACAGTGGGGTGTATTCACACCTCTAGTAGTGGCGGAGAAGAAACAAGGACTTCTAATTGCTTTGGTGTGTTTATTTTTACACTATCCCACCCCTTCTGAAACCCAAGCATACAGAAACTCCAAAAATACTTTTACAACTTTTATTTTTCACCCAGAATGTGTTTTATTTAAAAGGCAATGCATGAAAACACAAGTAAACAAGATCTGTTTGGTTTAAAGCTCGCTCACCACGACAAGGTACAGATCTACGAGCGAGAACATTTAACAAACATTTAGTTAAACATGGAGCTGACAGACATACAAACATCACAAGGACATGCACACATAAATAACATTAATAATCAAAAACACTTGTACTTAAGATAAAAGTTAACAATTGGTTTGTACAGGCCAAAGCCCAATAAAGAACAGGATTATCCAAAGACTCAGACTCAAGCCATTCCTGTCTGTTACATTTTTTGTGTGTGTTTTCTTTGGCAAACTTTTGTTAAACATGAAGCAGACAAAGACCCTACAAACATCACAAAGACATGAAGCTTGACAAAGACAAACAAACAACACGCATGAAAAAAACACAGATTATCTGAACATGAACAACCACTAAAGGGTATGTAAACTGATTGTGTTAGATCGGAACTGATTAAGGTTAAAATGATTGAGGTTAGATTGGCCTTGATATTGAACATAGGCCAGAACATGTTTGTATAAAAAAAAGATACTACAAAGTGCATTTTAACAGAAACATAAATAATGATAAAAAACAAACACAAGCACATTCTTAAGTAAAACTGTAAAGTGCATTTTTTTTCAACTTTTGAACTATATAAATAGATAGATTGTACTTGCTGAAGCACTTTGAAACACAAACAAACAAACAAACAAGCCTCTTTCTCTCTCCTATAGGCACAGGAGAAGTGGCATAACACAGGTAAGTTATTTACACAGTTATTTACACAGTTCTCCTCTTTTACAACTCCGCATCCACCACACTTTTAAAGTGTTCAAAGCTGTCATACACCACATTTTGAAACCCAGAGGTGGTGGATTTCCTAGTGGATGGACAGAAGGAAAATATCTTCTGCGTGCTTCCAGCCACTTTGTCCTTGGAAGGTGTGTACCTCTTCCGCTGTCCACCACAATTAGGCACGTGGCAAGCCCCACATGGCCGCGAGGACTTGTTCGGCATGAATGCCTTGACTGTTGGTGCAGGAGGTACAAAGCTCTGGCTGCATGATGGCCCACGAAACAGGATGGAGGGAGCCTGTGGCTGTGCGGGGAAAACCAGCAGTATGGGTGCTGCCGACACAGGGGGTGGTCCATAGGTGGGCGCAGCAGGCTTTGGCAGAATGGGGGTGGGCGCAGCAGGCTTTGGCCGAGTGGAGGAGGACGACGCCGTGGGCTGAACGGGCCGGTTCACAGGAGGCACAGGCTCTGGCTCCTCAACAAATAATCTGGAAATATAAAATACACATGTAATGAGTATTGATATGACGTGTGTGCTATTTGCTTTCCACAGCCAACAGGTGAAACAAAGTGCTTATGACAACTTACCTCCGCTTCTCACCACGCCTTTTTCCAGCCTCGTGATGAACGTGCTGGTACTGGACCTGAGGCCGGTCTGGCGGTGGGAGGGATGTTGGCAGCGCAGGAGCTTCCGGGAACGGTGCGTCCGACAGCACTTTCAGGTGAGGCGTCACCTTCGGCAGTACCGTCGCCCCGTAGTTGGCCTTTTTCTCCTCCCTGGCAGTGAAGGTCGAGATGGACTTGGCGTTCAAGTTGGGCAGTGGAATGGCGAGACCGCCGAGGATGGGGTCGTCTCGGACTCGGTCTGCAATCCTCTTATACTGTCCCTTCAAAGAAGCCGTGACCTTGCCGGGGGAGGTGAGCTGATTGGCCGGCGCTCGGTTCTTCAGCATCTTGAGGAGGAGGTAGAGCAGGCGACTGTCCTCGGTCACCTGTGCCGCCTGAGCGTACCTCATGCAGCCAAACTTGGTCTTCTGGGCTGCTCTGGTCTCGGGAGAGTCCGCCCCAAGGCACCGACCGAACAAGGTGTAGCCCCACCTGGACTCGTACCGCTTGACGAAGCGGGCGGCGGTCTTGTCGTGGTCGCGGAGAGAGCTGGCAGCGGCGGCGATCTTCTGCCTGAGGTCAGCCGACACTAGGTGGTGGTCGCTGTTGTCGGCCAGTTCTAGGAGGAGCAAGGCCAGTGCCTCCACTTCCTCTATACCTGGCAGATGCAGATGTCGATGGCTCATCAGCACGTCTTGCAGGGCAGGACTGTCCTCCTCTTCCGCCTGTTCTGCCTGGGTGAGGACGACGTGCTTCCCACAGACTCTGTCTATCGGGTCCTCCTCTGTTTCAGAAGACATGCCGAGACCCTCGTCCGCCGTCTCGTCGTCTCCCTGCTCAGCCGACGACTCCTCTTCCTCCTCGTCCTCACGCGACTGCTCTTCCTCAACTGCAAATATGTAATTGTACTAATCACAAACGTGTCTACACAACAATAGTTTTTTTTTTGCACCAGGTTTGTCATCATTGTTTAAGTGTGTGATCAAGCACTGTACCTTTCTGCACGTAGTAGTCCCTGGCAGTGAAGCTGGTGGACTGGCACATGGCGTACTCGACACCAAGGAGCTCCTCCTCGTCGGGGTGCTCGTACGCTTCGGGGACCGGCATCGGTGCAGCAAAGTTGGGCTCCAGGACGTGCTCCTTGCCGAAGAGAACCTCGGCCTGCTGGTTGATGCGCTGGATCTGCCGCGCGTCCAAGCACGACGTCTGCCGGCCATGACCACCAGCGACACGGAGCGATGCCATGCGGTGGTTCCACTGCACGGCAAAGGACACCAAGTACACCTGAAACACATTTCCATTTTGACTGTTATTGTGTACAATGTTTACAAGGGATGACTGGAGCTGTGAAATAAAATGTATCATTGAGACTATCGTTGACACTTTTCTTTTTAAATTATACTGTATGATGTGCTATATGAACATGTGTCTGCAATAAAGCTTTATATATATATTATGTTTTAATCACTCACTTGGAATGGCATAATCCCACATCGCTGTGAAGGGACGGCGTTGAACAGGTGGGCGTGCAACCCCTCCAGAGAGTTGCTGCCTCGCCGGCACTTGTACTTGTTCAGTCGGACGCCGTTCATCACCACCACCTTCACAGACACATACAGCGGTATGCCAGGGGGATCCTGTAACACACAACATATTGCAAGGTCCTTATTTATTCTGGTGTCCTTTTGAAATGTTGCCATATACAAGTTTGAATGGTTTTGACACACGATGACTGCAAAGACATTAACCCACCTGCATGCAACTGAGGTGCTTGCTCGCAACTGCCCAGTGAGCGTCGACTGCCTCTGGCGACTTGAACAAGTGAATGCCATCGATGTCAAGGCCGGCTGGTCCCCGGAACTCAGCAAGGATGGACTCTATCACCAAAGCAGTCTCCTGTAACACATAGGATCTATTCTCAGCGTTGAGTGTTTAATCACATTAAACACATTCACACATTTAACACATACATTTTATTTTCAAAGCTGGATCTGACCGATACCTTCGTCATATGTGAATATGAAAGCCACACATACCACAACCCCACGGGTAATACGCCTTACATACGGCCTGATCTGATGAGGCTTGAGGAAGGCCATCATCTCCTCATCAGAGTACCTGCCATAGAGCTCTGGGTTACCGTTCCTGACCGCCTGGACCAGGAGCATCATGTCCACCTTGTTGTAGGCGAGCACGTGTTGTAGTACTTGACGTGGCTCTGCTTGATCACGACGGCGTCCCAGCGGTGCAGCCAGTGGCGGATGTCCAGCCTGATGACGGTACCCCTCTTCACCCAGTCACCAAACAGATTCTTCAAGAACGACGAACCGCTGTCACTGAAATGATATCATGACATTTTGTGTAGGTGTGTTACATGTTGGATTATCTATTTCATCATAGGTTTCAACTGCTATTGAACTCACCGACAGCAGTTGTTGTCCGCGTACACCACCTTCGGAGCAGGAGCGTTGGCACGGCGAAAGCGGGCGACCAGACCTCTGGCCATGCGTGCGTAGCACCCCTCGGACTCGGACGCCACCACCACTGTGGTCAAGAACTGACCCCACTCATTCAGCACGCTGGTGACGTACTGCATGGTGCCCTGGCCGTCGCCATAGATCTTCTTGAGAATCTATAAAAACAAAGCAGAACATTCATTGCGTGGTGTTTATCAACAGTCAGTCTGTTCCATATGATCACAAGTACTTTATGCTGTACATACCTTCCTCGTGCCGTCGATGCACAAGATTTCCCCAGTCGTACTGAGGATTTGGTCCCTGTACACGGGCATCTTCTCCATCTCTAGGATCAGGTGCGCACGCCTCAGGACCCGAGCAGACGGAAGGGGAGACGGGGCGATGGGAGGGGTGTAAGTGCCGGCTGCTCTGGCAAACGACAGGATGCCTCGCTGAGACGAAGACGATCCAGCCGCCGACGATCCAGCCGCCGACGTGTGGGCATCGTACAGGAGAGTCTGGTACAGGTCCCGACGCTCAACGTACCACTCGTCGTGGCCCTGCTGCAGCAGTCTCTGCACCTTGCTCATTGAGACAGCGTTGAGTCGGTCGCTCATCAGGGTGACCACACTCCTGTCCACAGCACGCTTGCCACAGATTACGGCAGGGAACATGCTTCTGACGGCCGGGGCGAGGTTCATCAGAATTTTCGGACTGTACGCCAGCCAGGTGTACTGCTGCTGTGCACGGTGGGCGCCGTCCCCCTCGTCGTCGCAGTCGTCCGCGTGCGCCTGGCTCGGCTCCTCCCTCAGCTTGAGACAGTGTTTGCACATCAACCTCTCAGTCAGCAGGGTGTAATGGAAGCTCAAGCCGTACACTTGCCTGGCGTAGCTGCCGTACCCTCTCTTCTCCAGGTAGTACTCTGGCGGTGCGGGGCAGTTGGTGTTAGGGCAGCGGATCAATGCCTTCATCACGCCGACCGGGCGCCAGAAGAAGGCAGGGGTGGTGAAGAAGGAGAGCATGTTGGGCACAGCTCCCTTGACGGCCATAGGAGGTGGGGGCGGGTGAAACTCCATCTTCTCCTTAAAGAGCTTCCTCTCGGCCATCTCTCCCCTGACATTCTTGTACTTGGAAGCCCTCTCGAACAGCCCGTAGGTCTCGTTGGTCTTCAGCCACTTGATGTTCGCGGGGGCTATACCAAGGGCTTGGGCGGATTCAGAAGGCTGCTCCCAGAACTTCTGCCAGCCCTCCAGCACGACGCCACCGGGTTCCGAGGTCTCTCGGAGGGAGGGTCCGGGTCCGGGCCTGTAGTCCTGGCGCACAGAGCTGGTGAGGTCTCCCCAGGTGGTCAGCTGTGTGCTGACCGACGACTCGGACCTGTCCAGGACACTCTCTGAAGAGGAGAACACCACAAAAATGTATCAACTGCATTGCTCGATACATACTGATGAATTTCACGTGGCACAAACACAAGTCCTAGCAGCTCCACAGCATACTACAAAGTAATTTCATGTTCATTTCAGCATAATACTACTATACCTGCAGCAGTCAACAACTCTGCATCACTGGCGTAGTTGGGGTCCTGCTGAGAGAGGTCGGGGACGGTCGGAGGAGCCCGGTCTTTCTTCGATTGTTCTTTCTGCAGAAAATAAAACACAACCATAGAATAAGCTCATAAAATAATATTTTTACTAATACTGGTTACTCTGGTTAAAAATCAATTACTCAGGTCTAAAAGGTAACTGAGTTTATCTTACCTTCAACCTCCTGTCAAGGTGCCATGTGACAGGAGGGAACTCTCTGGCGTACTCGAGCAGTCGCTCCTTCTGCCACTTCAGCAGCTCGTTCTGCTCTCCCTGCTGGCAGTACTGGAACAGCAACCACACCAGCCAGCCGACATCGTTTTCCATAAGCCACCTGAAGGTCTGACCGGCGTACTTCCCGAACACGATGACCAGCTGACCTTTCCACAGCTCACCCCCGGACCTCTTGGCAGCCGCCTCTGCTGTCTTGGGATCCAGCCATGTAGGGTCAAGAACGGTGCTGGGGGCCTCTGCCACAGAGTTTGCTGCCTCTGTACACTGCAGCCTGGCCTCTCCTTGCCGGTACAAAACAATGTTGGGGTACTGGTGTTGCTGTTGATGGGTGACCAGCAATGATTTGGTGCTCAAGCTCTTCCTGCAGACATCACAGTCAAAGGTCTCCCTGGCGACGGCATGTATCTTCAGATGCCTCGTCAGATTGGACTTTTCAGTGAATGTCTTGTCGCACACACTGCACCGAAGTCTAGGCTTCTCCATGTTTCATCTGGTACAGTAAAACATGAATAAATGAGTAAAACTAAAAGCAGATGAGGGCTTAAATTAGGGCTGTAAACGATTATTCGTGATATGGGTGTGTATTGTGTAGAATTATTTTGTATATACACACACATGCATGAATATATTTGAGAAATAATTGCATTTATACTGCATATATATTTTTATATGATTTATATTAGCCTATATATAAATAACACATTTTTCTTAAATATATAGCCTACATGCATGTGTGTGTATTTATATAAATACAAAATAATCATACACAACACACACATATATTATGTAAACACAAACTTTTATTTTGGATTCGATTAGCCTAATCGTTTAACGTTACAGCCCTAGCTTAAATAAATTTTTAGAGACCCTGCAGCCCTCGTAAAAGTAGTAAGGGACTGTTCGTTATTTATTTAAGGGGCCACCGGAGGAGTTTTGAGATCTATAGTCAAAATAGACTTGACCCTCCCTTCGCCAGCAATACATTTTTCTATGACCCTTTCAAAATGATTGTGAAAAAAGGCATGACCCTCCCCGATCATTTATTGATTACTTCTGTACTGGTTTGCGCTTGGCAAAGATGTTCAGATATCTCTATGCCTAGACCTACACCAAACGTTCATTTAAAGGCTCCTGCACACCCGCCTTTTTCAAACTCTACTCGCGGTAGAAAATGCATGATTTGATTTGTTAAACATGGTGATTATCTGTCTGGCATGACCGCTCACTCTAACATTAACCTAGATAATTGTTCGCTGTTCTTAGGCGCATAACCAAGCGTGTGTGCGGAGTGTGTAGCGCGCACTGCATGACATGGAGGCGCCGATGCGATTTGCATTTTCCTATCAACAGTGGAAACAACTTAAAATACTCTATTTCTGGCCATACAGAAAATAATAATGCATCAGTCGCAATACTTTCATTTGTGTAAACTCACAATAACAAGAAAACGTTTTGCTTTCGTAAAATAAAAGAAAACAATCAGGGCGCGCTTTCATGGTCTCCATGAACTGTAGCGCGTCAAAAAAACAAAAAAGAAACATATCGTAGGCTATAGCATACTAGCCTCAAATATATGAAAACAAATATCTATACAAAGCTTGATATGTCCACTTTTAAACGAAAAAAATCAAATCGAAAGCAAATATCATCTGATTATGTAATCCGTATGAAAGATGCATTTTTCTTAAAGGCGCACTTTACAGCGGAGATGTATGGAGACATGTTTGCAGCGGACACTGATTTAGAAAAAAATAGTTTATTAATAAACAATTAAAATGCATTGTTATTTTTAAATACATATTTATTATCAACCAAAAACAGCCCATTCACTCATCACAAAAATATATCGAGTTTCATCCATTACTTAGCACATAATTATACCAAAGGTACCTGAGAGTAAAAAAAACAGTCCAATCGGTCATCAATAACGTCGACAACATAGACAGTATATAAATAAACGGTCGACAATAATAAATTATTTAAAGATGGCCGCCAGTATTTTTTATAAAACAGCTCACACAGCTAGATGGCGTTTTCCGATCCTCTCTCAATGATTGGTCTGTTGAGCGCTGAGCTCTGCTCAGCATTGCTCAACCATTGGCTGATCGCTGCTCAGCATTGCTCAACCATTGGACGGCTGACGATCGCTTAGGTACTTGGAGGGGAATTTGCTTGGGAATACCAGGTGCTGTAAGCTTTTGCTGCTTCATCTTCACTACTCACATCATTCACTTCAACAAGGCTTTTTCCTTTATCCTTTCAAATTCCATTGATTTTCTTACATTTTTCTTTCTCTCTGGCTTTTGTCTGCTATTAGTGCGGCAAAGGAAAAGCACAACTCAGCCTCGCCATTCTTCCTTTCTCCTCCAGGAGGCGATCGAGTTGCTTTCTTCTCTCTCTCAGCAACACTAAGCGCTACACTTTCTTTAGGAACCGGATAAATAGTAAATCATAAAGAGATGATATATATATATATATTTATAAGTGTTTTATTTTTTATATATATATATATATACATATATATTTCTTTTTTATATATACATATATATATTACTTATATATTACTTTTTTTATATATATATATATATATATATAATGTAATTTTTATATAAATATAATATAAACTCACAAACCACCAGTTCCCTCACGAACCCCAAAGTGGAAAACGTGCGAAATGAGCTAATATGACCCATGATTACATCATTAAATGTCCTGCACAGTGTGCACAATGTTACTGTAATTACAGTTTGTCTCAGTCGCTTTGGTACATTTCTCAGATCAGATATGAAATTCTCAAACCTGTTCAATCTTCACATCATTGTGTCACTTGTGCACATCAAAAAAAGCAGTTTCTCATTTCTTCGAACAAGTTGCAAATGCTTTGGTACATCCATGCAAATAATTATGTACAATTCTCTGTTTCCTACATTATCAATTGCTTATGTCATGTTGATCAAAATGTATTATAATGGGTCGAACAGTCTCACCCCCCACAACATTTAGGCATTAGATCATAGCATAAGTCTTTACATGCAAAATGGTTGAACAAGTTATTATAATATAGAAGATATTCTTTGCGATGTGAATGAGAATGGGCCCAACAGAGGAACGTCAGGAGGCGTAGAAGACTGCCTGTCATTCCTACAGCACTGCATGTACAGTTTTCCCTAAGGAGATTGTCCTTTACATTTCTACTTTTTTGTTTGTTTGTTTTCTTTCTTTGTGCTATGCAGTGCTGTCTTTTCCTTTCTGTATCGCAATGACATGGTCTGTCAACAAATTACAGTACAAACAGTAAAGCGTAAATGTGGATCTTGTCCAGTCTCTTGAAATCAAACTCCCACATACACTAAGGTGTAACCTACAATTTACAATAATTGTCATCAAAACTTTAGCCATAGTTTACATCAGAACATCCCTCCAGAGTACACTGTTAAATTGACAACATGACTAAGCAATTTGACCGGTAGTGTCAGATCGGGCAGACCGAAACGTAAGTCGTAGAGACTTGAAACTTTGAGGGCTGGTAGTACTCTCACCACCTACAACGTCACCAAGGCCCGCCCCGATCGGCCTGACGGGGGCGCTACAGCGGTCAAAAATATTAAATGGCTCATAACTCCTAAACCGTTAGGCGTAGGCTCAAGTGTCTTATATCGTTGGCTCGAGGCGGACATTAGCTTTGCTTTTGCCCTTCAAAAATTGCTGTTATCTTCGAAGCCGTTAGTCCAATCGAGACAAAAAAAACACAGGAAATTTGGAAAAACATAGGTAAATGAGCTTCGACCGGATCCCGAGGGAGGCTGGAGATATTGAGTCCGAGTGGACCATGTTCTCCACCTCCATTGTCGAAGCGGCCGCTCGAAGCTGTGGCTGTAAGGTCTCCGGTGCCTGTCGAGGCATTGCCGGCAGTAAGTCAGATTTCTTCCCGGTGCATGTTGGACTCCGGCAGGGCTGCCCTTTGTCGCCGGTTCTGTTCATAATTTTTATGGACAGAATTTCTAGGCGCAGCCAGGGGCCGGAGGGTGTCCGGTTTGGGAACAACACGATTCCGTCTCTGCTCTTTGCGGATGATGTTGTCGTGTTGGCCCCATCAGACCAGGAACTTCAGCATGCACTGGGACGGTTTGCAGCCGAATGTGAAGCGGCTGGGATGAGAATCAGCACCTCCAAATCCGAGGCCATGGTCCTCAGTCGGAAAAAGGTGGCTTGCCTTCTTCAGGTTGGTGGAGAGTTCCTGCCTCAAGTGGAGGAGTATCTTGGGGTTTTGTTCACGAGTGAAGGAAGGATGGAACGGGAGATTGACAGACGGATCGGTGCAGCTTCAGCAGTAATGCGGTCGATGTACCGGTCTGTCGTGGTGAAGAAAGAGCTGAGCCGCAAGGCGAAGCTCTTGATTTACTGGTCAATCTACGTTCCTACTCTCACCTATGGTCATGAGCTTTGGGTCATGACCGAAAGGACAAGATCCCGGATACAGGCGGCCGAAATGAGCTTTCTCCGCAGGGTGGCTGGGCGATCCCTTAGAGATAGGGTGAGGAGCTCGGTCACTCGGGAGGAGCTCAGAGTAGAGCCGCTGCTCCTCCACATCGAGAGGGGTCAGCTGAGGTGGCTCGGGCATCTGTTCCGGATGCCTCCTGGACGCCTTCCCGGGAAGGTGTTCCGGGTGTGTCCCACCGGGAGGAGACCCCGGGGAAGACCTAGGACACGCTGGAGAGACTATGTCTCTCGGCTGGCCTTGGAACGCCTCGGTGTCCCACCGGAAGAGCTGGAGGAAGTGTCTAGGGAGAGGGAAGTCTGGGCATCTCTGCTTAGACTGCTGCCCCCGCAACCCGGCCCCGGATAAGCGGAGGAAGATGGATGGATGGATGGAGGTAAATAGCTAAATAATAACGCCCAAATGTCAAAATTATGGTAGGAACTCAAAAAAATAAAATCCAATCAATGTCACCCCATAATTGTGGGTGTGTGATAAATAAAAGTGTCTTAGTAAATTGCCTGTATTGGCTGTAAAAGGTCTTTTCCATCTATTATTTAAGTTTATTTGTTTACTTGGATACCCATTAGCCACTACCTAGGCAGTGGCTTCTCTTCCTGGGGTCCCAACAAATAAATGCAAATACTACATTTAAAGGCACAATATGTATTTTTTTTTGCTTTAAAAATATAAAAAATCACTATGTTATATATTTTTTAAAGTTGTGTATTTACATTATCCCGACAGTTCCAATTAACTTCTAAATCCAGCTAAATTAATATTTTAATTCAAAGACACGGACCGTGTCTTTATTTCCGTTATGTCGCCCGTCTATCACGTCATATCCGCGTTTGCGTCTTCCTGCGTAACTCGGCGGAACCGCCAAACTCAAAGAGGAACACTGACAGTATAAGGGGAACACCCGTATAAAAAAGTCTGTATGATAATGGATCATGAGTCATGACTACTCTTTGCCTGTACGTTCTGCCAGCTCAACAAAGCGCAAACGTACGGGTGAAAAATATGACCCGAGAAGATTTTGGGACAGTAGAAGAAGCAAGAGACGTTGGAGAAGCCTTGGAGAAGCCTTTGAAAGATGGCGAAAGCTTCGTGACAAGCTCGGACTGCAGAGAGATGCTGATCTCGCTTGCATTTTAATAAACAGGTAAGTTAATAACCATTCAGCTAACATAATAATCATATAATCATAGCATGCTGTATGTTTGTTTGCATATTGCATAGCAATCTTGACCACATTGAGACGCGTTTAGCTGAATACGTACATTTTGTATTGTATGGGCGTTTCAAACAGGCGGATCCTGTGTTTTTGGAGACTGAAACAGCTATTTTTCAATCCATATATTTGGTGACACGATGATGGCATGTGTAAAACGCAGATGGACTAGCTATTATTGGTTTTATATCTAGCTGGAGAAAGTAACGTTAGCTTCATATGGTAACATGCCACTATCTTGTTCAATTAATGTAAGGTGACCGTCACTTTTATCACCTGTTAATACGAGCTACATATAATATAGATTTAATAATGGTCTGCTAATAATTCATACATCTCTGAGTTCCAAAATACTGACATAGCGACCGCCCGCACAACATTCTGTCTCACACATTAGCTAACGTTACTGATAAGTTTGTTAACTAACGGTAGCTCGCGACTATTTCATTAGATTGACATTATATAAAGTGAAAAGCCGTAACTAAACGTAACAACATTCATTCCAAATATCAAAATCAACTATTTACTATATATAATGCTATTAAATGTTCCTTAAAATATTTTTTAAAACAAAATTTTCTTGTTAAAAGATGTGTAATATCAATGGTAAATCCTTCCATATTTTCATGCTTCTATACATTACAGTCCGTTGTTTTGCAGTGGTTTTCGAAGCAGGAAATAAAAAAACATCCCTTTTATGCATGCCTGGTGTTAAAATCATGACTAGCACTACTATACAAAAATTGAGAGTACAGGAATTTAGGAATTCTCAAGGGGGTTAGTAAACTGAAGCTTCCCCGGTGGCCGCCATCGGCTATCAAGCCATCACCTGCTGTTAGCATTCCATTGACTCCCATTAATTTTTGCGTCACTTTGACAGCGAATAACTTTACATTTGAGGCGTTAATATACTCCATTTGTCCATTATTTATTTCTAAAGAAACACGACAATGTATAAAAGGCTCCATTACCTTGTATCTTTCATTATGGCCCCGTATAAGCAGTTTTTGTAAAAATAGGCTAACGATTGCGTCATAACCACTCGACTCTCTGTCGCACAGTCGAGAAATTACTGTATAGACGGGTGGAGAAGCTCACAAGCAATCGGGGGGACGTGGAGGCATAAAGTCCGTTAAAGTCAAGGGAGAAGCCCATAAAGTGATAAAGTTGATCCTGCTGCTAGTTCATGGACAGCTAATGCTCACGCTCTCCGTCTCTGAGAGATTCGGAAGGGAATGATTCAGATTTCTCTCGGCACAGCTACTAGAAGACTGACAGCTGTCAGACAGGTTGCTCACGTCACATCTACGTCGTCAAGCTCAGTTTGAGCCTGCGCAGTTCGCCCAGCCATCAGGAAGTGAGTTCTTCAAATTGACTTCACTTTTCTCCGTTGAAACCTATGGGGTCGCTGTGTCCAGTATATATACTGTCCATGGGACTTCTAGACACAGAAATATTTATTATAAAAGTAAACAAAGCAGAGAGACAATTTTTCACCAGTAGGCCTACATTCTTATTGTTACATTTTTTGTCTTTATGCACTCGACCAAACCACTGGGCAATAATCTAAGCTAGGAACCATTGTTTGCACAATTTTAGACAATTAAACTGACAATTTCAGTTGTAACCCGGATAACCCAGGCCACCAGTAAATGACTTGAGAGTTGGAAAAAGTTAAAGGGTAACTAACCTAAAACAACTTTTTTTAGTTAATGATCTGTAAGAATGGGGCTTCATAAATGCTGTTCATTGACGTTTGGGTATAAAGTGTTTTCATTTTAAAATATATGGTGTAAAAACATCTGAGTGCTGCCCTCTTCAGGTTAAACGGAATCTCCTGAAGTAGGGGGTACCCTGTGAGGCTGTGACGTAGTGAACTCTGTGACGGTACTCTGCCACGCCCTTGGTAGCCACTGTAGCCAGTCAGGAGTTGGAATTACGAGTATTGAAAACGACCAGGGTAGCGTATATTAGCATCTAGTTAGCATAGCATATAGTTATTTATTTTTTGTAGCCTAGCTAGGTAGTTAATTTGCATAGTTGTTAGTACGGTTAGAAGCATAGTTAGTTAGCTAGTAGTATTGCATCAGTTAGGATAGTGTAGATTTTTAGCATTAGCTTTATCTGTGTTTAGTACAGTGGTTAGGCTGTTAGGCTGGTATGTAGGTGTAGTGTTGCTGTTTGCAACAGCACTGCTGGACTGCAGAACTTTCCACCAGACTTGGAAATTAGGCGCCAGTGGTTGCATGCACTTGTGTGCCAAACGCTGCTCTTCCAGCATGGACTCCACCACCGCCGGCACATTTTGCTGGATATTTTTTCACATAACGGCAAAATATACTTAACGTAGGTTAATAGTAATAATAATCCACTCAGATACTGGCCCCGTTCTCTCTTGCGCGGCTGCTTCGCTAGCATCGTCGAATGCCGATCGCGATGCGGGAGTTAATGCAATGTTAATGAGTTGATGCGATGCGACACCGCAGTTTGAGCCAGCGGCTCGAATTGATATGGCTCTGTGTCTACAGACAATTCCTCCACTTCAGGGGAAGGTGGGGGAGAAAAGTCCTCGACTTCAAATGACTGCTCTGTTGGAAAGCTACTTGCGTCACTCCAGTCACTCTCCATTTAAGCGAGTCTGACAGCAGCTGTCAATCACTCCGTCACTGCGGGTCTCAGGTGCACCCGCTCAGCCCCGCCCTCGGTTCGTCCCCAAGCAGCAACCTCCCTGTCTCTCTCTTGAAACCAACACGGAAGTGAATTAAATGGCAATTCATCGACTGGCCGCTTGAGGCTGGCTGCAGAAGTGAGTCAAATCTGTATCTTCCCCATGTTGAAATGCCCAACTTTACAGCAGAAAAAAACATGTTTACAGCCTGGTACTCAAAGGGGTTTTGGTCTACACAGCTAATTTTGCCCTTCATGAAAACTGTGAGGGGGGTGAATTTTTTTATAACTCATCCGTTTAAATTATATTAAGCCTTGAAGTTCTGCATAATTACGGGGCATGGCCACTTGAGTGACAGGTGGATTGCCGCTGATGTCAATGCTAGCCGTTACTTCACCTTAGCAAATTCCAGCTGTTGAACTTGCCATCTCTGCCATGTTTGTGCTTTTTTCGGGATTATTTAATACAATTTAATACACCCATTACTTCGCCCATGGCTTTGGATTCCGTCGTTGTCATCGAGTATCGTTCGAGAGAACAACCAGCGCTGTATTCCAGTTGTTCTCCTCTGTGAACATGCACTATGGATGTCTGACAAATTCGTTGCTTTTTGGAGTTTTCAGATTTAAAAACGTCTATAGATATAAAGGCTACACTCGTTCTGCAGTACCGTTGCTCTGGAACAGATTATAATATGCTTATGTACCGTCAGATGAAATCCTGCAGGTGTCGGTGCTTTCTCCGTCCATTCAATAAATGCACATCCTTGAATGAGCGCGGATTTCTAGCGCATTTACTTGAACTTCATAGGTAATATATCTATGTTTTGACCCATTTGAGATGCGGCCAAAATCAGAATTTGAAATGGACTGAATAATAAAGCTCTCTACGAACTTGACGAGCGATGCCACGCTGACGGACCATAGACTGTAATAAAAGAGTGACTGACATGTATGCACATAAATCACGGTCACACACACACACACACACACACACACTCTCTCTCAGAGTAATATTGTAAGTTACTGCATAAATTTCAATACATTTTCAACTAGCAGAATAGTTGTACATAATCACTTGGTACTGTGAGTAGCATATAGCATTAGCTCCCAAGCCTGAGCTAACGCGATAATGTCGAGCTAGGTGGGCGTGGTTTCAGATAGCCAGGTTCCTCAGCTCCGCCTCTTTGCCCATATTCTGTTATCCGGGAGTGACGAGCGGTGACGCGAGGTCAAGATGACGATGGCCGGCTCCGCCCACTTTAGGCTTCAAAAATGCTCTTCAGAAACCTACGGGTGACGTCACGGACACTACGTCCATATTTTTTTACAGTCTATGTTCGTCCCCTGTATCTCCGCTGGGCTCAGCCCACTTTTCAAATATTGCCAGTGGGTGGAGTCAGGCTCTGACCAGGGGTTTAGTTACCCTTTACAGTTTTTTCCAACTGCTTACACAAGTTTTCAAACCTATGTCACCTTTTTTTCAAAACTCTACACACGATTCCCAAACCTGCACACACATAATGCAAAATGCCTCACATCTCCTTCAAAATGTAACACTGCATTCAAAATGCCATAAACACAAGTCAGAATGAAGCATTTGCATCAAATGGCAAACACTTCTTTCATAATAGTACATTTTTGGATATACCATGTAAACACTGTTGTTCTAAATCTAAAGCTCTTTGGTCTTTCATAACCTTATCTACAATTCCATACAGTTTTCTACAGTGAAAGTCATCTGCTGAGAGGGGTAACAAGTACACTGTAAACACCAATGCAATGCAAATATTTATTAGGCCAAACATTACTGTTGTATACAGTAGCATACACCAAAACCATAAACATATGTAAACCCAATGTATATTCTTTAGAATACAATAAAGAACACAATTGTGTGTGGGATCTTTGTCCATTGTTGGCATCCATTTTTCAGGTAATCTGACCTTTAACCTATTTATAGGCCCATACACAGGTTTCTCGTATACAAACATTATGCCGAGTTCTGTAAAAGAACATTGTAATTACAGTTTTTGCCCATTGCTTTAACACATTCTGCAAAATTTCGCTCATTGTGCCAAAACTCTACACACAATTAAACATGACACAACACTGGGAAATATACCATTCACATCTGTGTCAAATTGAAACTCTGCTATCAAAACCTAACATTCCTTTGTCAAAATGTAACTCTGATGACAAAATGACACACACTTGCATCATATGCATACACTTTCAGATCAGGGGCAACACACTAGTCTACTTTATATAAAACACTACAGTCTTTGATTTTCACTGTTTATTCAGAAGGCATATTTTCAGGAGGCACATTTTCAAACAACCAAAAAAGCAAATAGGCCTACTCAATATTGTACATTGCAGCACTGTACATTGCAGTAACATGAATTCAGATAAAGCAAAAAAAAAAAAAAAAAAAACCTAATAGAAAAAACAATATGTAAACACAGACAATCATGGCAATTGTGCATACGTGGGCTCATGGATCAAAATATCCCCTTGCATGTGGAAACCATCCATGGATTGCTGTCACCTAAATGTCGCCGCAGGCCTGTTCCACTGCCTACAGAAGAGGCATGCAGGCATGTACTGTAAGTAATCATGGCAGGGGTGTAGCACAAGATCCCGGGCCCTATGTATAGGCAGTCCTGATGGGCCCCCATGTTCCAAATAAAATATATTCCAGACTTTTCAAGGGCCCTCTCTCTCCTTGGGGCCCTGGTAATCAGTACTGGTTTTACCCCCAGTCCGACGCCCCTGAATCATGGTATGTTTCACAAAAACTACCACTTTGGCTGCAAAAGGAGCATTAGCACCCTGCAATACCCTGTACACGTGATGTGGTAATGTGATATACTGTAGTACAGTGCTGTAAATACCATCTGAGTAGAGTAAAAGGTAGAGAGGTGAAGACCCCTGTTTTCACTGTGAAGCGGCTTAGATGTGGGTGGAGTCTCTGCCCAGCTTCCCTCATAGTCAGGCCATGGTTGATGACATGGTCCACCAAAGTTGCTCTTATATCATCAGAAATAGGGGTCCGTGCATGGCCTCTTCGACCTTGACCTTGTCCTCCTCCTCCTCCTCCTCCTCCTACTTATCCTCATCCTCCTCCTCCTCCTCCCCATCCTCCTCCTCCTACTTATCCTCATCCTCCTCCTCCTCCTCCTCCCCATCCTCCTCCTCCTCCTCCTCCTCATCCTCCTCCTCCTCTTCCTCCTCCTCCTCCTCTTCCTCCTCCTCCTCTTCCTTCTCTTCCTCTCCCTCCATCCATGCTTGCAAAGTTCTTGAAATGGCTAAACTGAGCTGGCTGATTGGTGTTCAGTTTTGCAAGTAAGTGCCTTCAGGTTTGTATTTGAGTGGTTGCAATGACCCGATGTGTTTTGTATTTTGGATACATGTGTTTTCCAAATGGCACCCTGAGATTTCATTTTTGAACAAAGTGTCTTATGTATGAAATAGAGTGTAGTATGCAGGACCAAGTGTGTTGCATAAAGGAGTAAATGTGTTGCAGAATTGCGACTGGAGTGCAAAGCAGCGCTTTTGTTTAAGGTATGGGTACATGTGTTTGAGGTATGGTAACAAAAGCTTCAAGTCCTCATCCTGAAGACGTATCTTTTTCGGCAACACTTGAGCACTTGATCCAATACTACTAACACTTTCTTATCTATTCTTAAAAAAAAAAAAAAAAAAAATTCCACTGGATTGTACTGTGAAGGGTCATAGCACTTACATACTGTTGTCCTACTGCTAGTTTAATTGCTTCTATTGTTTCTCACTTGTAAGTCGCTTTGGATAAAAGCGTCTGCTAAATGAATAAATGTAAATGTAAATGTAAGTTGTGTTACTTTAGTCTAAGTATGGGTCTATAGTGTTTAAGCAACGGGCAAAAACTGTATATCATCAGAAATAGGGGTCCGTGTACGGTCTCTTCGACCTTGACCTTGTCCTCCTCCTCCTCCTCATCCTCCTCCTCTTCCTCTTCCTCCTCCTCCTCCTTCTCTTCCTCCTCTTCCTTCTCTTCCTCTCCCTCCATCCATGCTTGCAAAGTTCTTGAAATAACTAAACTGAGGGCTTTTGTAGCTGGCTGATTGGTGTTCAGTTTTGCAAGTAAGTGCCTTCAGGTGTGTATTTGAGTGGTTGCAATGACCCGATGTGTTTTGTATTTTGGATACATGTGTTTTCCAAATGGCACCCTGAGATTTCATTTTTGAACGAAGTGTTTTATGTATGAAATAGAGTGCAGTATGCAGGACCAAGTGTGTTGTATAAAGAAGTAAGTTTGTTGCAGCGCTTTTGTTTAAGGTATGGGTACATGTGTTTGAGGTATGGTAACAAAAGCTTCAAGTTGTGTTACTTTAGTCTAAGCATGGGTCTATAGTGTTTAAGCAACGGGCAAAAACTGTAACGTAGATTTCGCATTGTTTGTAAATTCTTGTTGACTGAATAATAAACTGCAATTTCAGAGTTGGATCTGTTTGCTTGTGTCATTTGCATATTAATATAACATTATGTAAAACGTTAGTTAGTTGACCAGTATAAAAAATTGTCCAACTAAGTTTGCGAATCATAAAAACCTGACATACCCTATGCATTTAGGTTAGTTTACAGCACAACAGCTCCGCGTCATCTCTGCTTCTGCTAGATATAGCCGTAAAGACTGCTGCTTTCTGCCTCTGAGATGCGCGCGCATCTAAGTGATGACTTTGTACAGAAACCCGTGTATACTACAGTAAAGCAGTGATTGGTTAGTGATCAGTAAAGCAATTAGTGTTTGCACATGTGAGGAGTGTGTGTGTGTGACCTGGTGAATAAGTGTAGCATTTTGATTGGTTGTGTTTAGAAAAGGAAAGCAAGTCACTTCCTGTTAGATTTTTGTGTTTTAGGCAGTGGCGGATACAGAACGTCATTAAAGTTTTTCTCAGTCGCTTTGGTGCATTTTTCACATCATCCCTAACATGTGCAAAATAATAAGTGCATGTCTCAGAACAATTTGTACAAACTGCAATATACAATAGATATGTTTCTAAAGCTAGTCAGTCACTAAAAATCTTTAGTACATCTCTCAAAAGTAAATATTCATGCCAATGATCATGTCAGTGTCATCAGAATGATAAGTCATTGAGTCATTGTTCACGAACAAGGTCGTCAAAATGTTTAGGCATGTTGTCAATGTAACTGTGTACTTTGACAGTATTACCTGATGTAAACTTGGCTACAGTTTGGATGACAGTTACTGAATGAAAATGCACAAGGCTGCACTTCTATGGCATATCAATTTCAACAGTACTATTTACATATTACTGTATGTGGGTTATTGATTGAAAGAGACTGGACAGGATTTAGTTTTTCACAGCTTTTACAAGTGCTACTTTATGAAAGAAAAAAAAGAAAATAATTTACAGTAAGAAAAAGACAAGGGGCACAAAGAAAAAAAAAACTAAATTAGAAAGAAACACAGGAAACAGCCCTAAGGCACAGCCAGACGTTCCTGTCTGTCGGCCCACATATTCTCATCCACATCACACCGGATATTTTCCCTTCCAATGCAACGTGGAAAGAATCTTTTGGAATGCCTTATCCATCCTCTGCAGGCGTCTACTGTGATGTCCTCACACGCTGCATCCATTGCAGCCAGCAGGGTCATCTGTGTGTGTGGCTGACGAATACGATCGTACACCTTCCACCTCCATGTGGAGAAGAACTCCTCAATTGAGTCAATAGAGTCTCTAAAAAGTTGAGGAGATGCTGGGTGTTGTATGGCCCTATAAGGGGGATATGGGTTAGGACACCATGCTCCGAAATAGCAGCACACATGGTGATATTTCCTCCCCGTTGGCCTGGCAAATCCACAGTAGCTCTGTGACCGATGATATTCCGACTCCGCCTTCTGCATTTGGTCAGGTTGAAGCCAGCCTCATCCACGTATACAAAGTTGTTGTGAGAGGGGTCACTTCATTCCAACTCCATTATACGCGATATCCCAGAACACACAGTTGAATTTGTTTTGTGTAAATGTGTAAAACTATGCTTGACAGTTTATGACAAATAGTTCAACAATTTTGCATGTAATGTCTTATGCAAGGAAATAATGCCTAGATGTTTTGAGGGGTAAGACTATTCAACAGAGAACCATCTACTATATTTTGATCAACATGACATGAGCAATTGAAAATGTGGAAAAAAGGTGACACTTGTACATTATCAATTGCAATATGTACAAAAGCAATTGCTTTAATGATGTGCATAAGGAATTGCACTTTTGATCTAAGAAATACACCAAAGCGATTGAGAAAAACTGTAATAGGTGGGCCTGGTGAATATACGGAGGGGCCTCGGGTTTTTTAAGCTTATACACACCTGATTCCCAGGCTCCGTATTAGAGATTTCACACTGCGCGCGGATGCGGTCCGGCGATCCGCTCCATGTGCAGAGATCGTTTCCGCACAGAGTCTATTTCTGCTGTGCTGCACGCGCTGAATTAAAGTGACAGCGCATGGATCGTGGTCATAATGAACACAGATTGACATAAAAATATATTAATCTCACCATAAATGTGTTTAATTAAATAAAATGTAGTAATGTCACCATAAATGAGATGGTAATCTCTTTTTTTCTCAGTCTTTATTTTACGGAGTAGGATCGATGCTGCAGCTTCAAGCAGCTCATCCTGGATGTGGTGGCTCATGAATGTGGCAATTCGGGGCAGCTCGTTAAGTCTATTTTCAATTTCTGGAGCATATTTTGACATGAACTTGAAGAGCTCTAAGAAATTACCTTTAGGCTATTAAGTGCATCCTCGGTTTCTCTGTGGCCTCTGAGTGGTATTTCCAGCTTGGCACATAACATGGCAATGTCCAACACAACTTTAATATGCTCCCTGTTTCGCTCCACAAATGACGGGGTGTCACCGTGCAGCTGGTTCAAAACTGTCCCGTGGCTTTGCGGTGCATGAATGACCATGTACGATTTTTGCTTAGTTAACGCCATAGCATGGGGCGTGCTTGCTTCATGTTTGTCGCAGGCTTCTCTGAGAAGTTTCCAGTTCTTGTGGCCATCTTTAATAAAAGCAAACTCTGTGTGCATCTCCGTAAAATGTTTACACGCCTTGCAAAACACTGCGTCCCGTTCTTTGCTGTATTCAATCCATTTGAATTTCTCATACCAGTTGCTGTTGAATGAGCGTGGTTTTCCACTTATGACAGTAGACGGAAATGTTGACAGCTTTGGCTGAGTGGCAGGTTCCTCCAATCCCGATAGATCCGATGGTGTAGCCAGCGGTTGTCTCTTTGGATGCTGGTGGCGGTCTGTGGCGGTGGAGTGCAATGTCAGCCTTCATGCTAACATTAACGCTAGCATGACTTGATGAAAATAAGCCACTAACGTTAAGTGTCTCACGACCATCCTCCTCCTCCTCAGGTAACGTTATGACATAGTCCAGAAGTACTGTATATCATCATCTAGACGTGTTTTTTTTTTTTTAAGTGTGTCAATGATAGATGTTTAGCCATAGCTCAGTTAGGTTGCCGCGGAAAACTTTCAGTCCGAAACGTGCCCGAGCCCGCAGTGTTGCGTGATAGCATCACTGGACTGACACGTCATATGCCGACATAATATTTTTATTTTGTAGCTATTTTCGTAGCTACTGTACATAAGTGTCCTCAGGAAACTATTAAAATGAAATTATTTATTAATTCGTTATTATTAAAATTAAAACATTTAATTGTTTTTATTAATCTGATTGGGTGGGTCACCGGTCAATCTTGGTGGGCACCCATAAATCTGCGCCTGGTTTTAGGTAGAGAAAGTGTTTAATGTAATTGAAAACTGAGTCAAAGGCTGAGAAATAGCTTGTGGTTTGGGAGATTTGGTGTGTAGGTTTGCACTTTGAGTGAAAGGATTCAAAAATCGTGTGACATGAAAATATTTTGTGTGTAAGCAGTTGGAAAAAAAACTGCAAGAAAAGGAAAGAATTAAAGTGTTCTACAAAGAAACGCAATTCATCCAATCACTGATTGTGCTGCAGTGACTGACACCCCTGAGAGCCAACAGTAGCGGCATATTCATAAGGCCCGCCCACAGTTCGCGCCGGCGCCGCTGTCAGTCATCATGAACAGATCAGACGAGGCAGCAGCACACGGAGCATTTCTCCAGAAACTCCTTTCATTAAATCATTATCGAACGGGAACTGTGATTTAGTGCACTTGGTCTTGGAAACTTTTCGTCAGAGAGAGAGAAAGGTGGAGTGGAAATCGAAGGATCCCAGAGTGAAAATCTGTATTGAATAATCTTTTTAAAGTGAATATGTGATGCAATCTCGTTTTGGTGAGTGATTTTTTATATGAAATCAGATTATAAAAAGACATATGAAAGATATAGATATGTCAATAACAGAAATGATTTGATATTAGCTGAGTTGAGTAGGCCGCTCTCACAGCGCGAGCTGAACTAGTTAGCCATGGGCTAAAGCTACCACGTGTAACAATGCTTATTGTATCATGAGTTGAGAGACAATGAGTGATTTATGAGTGTCGATGTGTTCTATAAATGTCGAAAAGTTCGATTATTTGAGATGCGCATGCATGTATATTGTTATGGAAAAGTTGAATCAGAAATTAATTCTTGTATGTTTGTCTTGTGTTTTGCAAGGCTGGTTTTTCTTGTTCTCAGTTTTTTTTCCTATGTGAACGTGATCCGCAACTGTGTCCTGTTTTGTGCTATAAATAATCCATTGGAAATTAATCGTCTGCCTTGTGGATGCTATTAAATTTGCACAAATGGCGAGCAGTGTTGCCAGATTGGACTAAAGATTTCGAGCCCAACTACAGCTTAAAACCCGCCCATTTAAAAAAATACCAGCCCAAAATACATA
Organism: Phoxinus dragarum; assembly: GCA_033366665.1. NCBI lineage: Eukaryota > Metazoa > Chordata > Actinopteri > Cypriniformes > Leuciscidae > Phoxinus > Phoxinus dragarum. The sequence goes on from JARPMJ010006236.1 coordinate 26,678, forward strand.
GTTATTAAAGGGGTCATGACATGTTTTTTTTTATTTTATTATTATGTTCCCTTAGGTGTAATTATAGTATTACTATAGTTTTTTTTACAAAAAACTTTTAAAATGTAGTGATTTATGACCTTTTCCCACCCTGTTTCTCATCCTCTGATTCAAACAGTCTGTTTTGGGGGTGTTTCCCCTTTAAGAGTTCAGTGTTAACGCCCACTGTTATGATTGGCTAACGTCAGTGCCTGTTAAGTTTGCCATCATACCATAAAGGGTAGAATACCGGCTAAACCATGACGGAGGAATAAACTCACGTAGCCATCGGGTTTCGTTTGACTGGCGTGCACTCACACACAGGCGCATGCAGTCATTTATTAAATTGCAACACCTGTAAAACCACAATGAATGAACCACACCCCTTAGACTCACACCCCCTTAGTCAACAGTCATAATAAGAGCACATTCAAGGTCACCAATGTTCAACACCCCCACTTGCTCTTAGGCTGAATAACATTTAGACATGACACAATAACATTAAAACATGTACATTTACATCACACCGAAAATAAAACACACAAATCTATCAAGCATGGCTTTGGTTACAGGTTTGGTCAGAATATCTGCAACCATGGCTGCTGTAGGACAATATTCAATAGTTATCTTTCCATCTTCAAGTGCAGATCGAACAAAATGATACTTAATGTCAACATGTTTACACCTTTGACGGCATATAGGGTTCTTTGACAAAGCAATTGCCCCTTGATTGTCCTCATAAATTGTCACTGGTGTGTAAACACATTCATTGTCCATTTTGTTTAATAACTGGACCAGATATAGGCTTTCCTGTGCAGTAGCTGCCAAAGCCATATACTCCGCCTCACATGTGGAAAGAGCAACTGTGGATTGTTTCTTAGATCTCCAAGAAATAACAGGACCAGTGGGAGACAAACTAAAGCAGTAACCAGTCGTACTTCTTCTATCATTTTGGTCTGCTGCCCAATCAGCATCACTAAATGCAAAGAGATTAAGATTTACATCATTTCTCCTATAACACAATTCCCTGTTCACAGTTCCCTTTAAATATCGCAATACATGCTTAGCAGCTACCCAGTGTTGGTTCTTTGGTTCAGAAAAGTGTTGTGACAGCTTACTGACAATGAAACCTAGATCTGGTCTAGTACAGGTCATTAGATAGATCAAGCTACCAACCACTTCTCGATACCCCTTTGGATCAATACGTTCACCTTCATTATCAAATTGCATTCTGTTTTCGCATGGAGTTGACCTTGGTTTACAATTAATCATATCAAACCTCTCCAAAATCTTAATAATGAACCTTTTCTGGTTCATTTTTATCTCACCATCTTCTTGTGCAAAATCAATACCCAGAAAATGTGTAAGTTTACCAAGATCTTTCATTTTAAATTTTTCCTCCAACATTCTTTTCACATTTCTGAGTATCTGACTATCGCTTGCTGCAATAAGAAGGTCATCAACCCAGACTATCAGTATGATTCTCTCACCTCCAATTTGTTTACTGTAAACACAATGGTCAGCAGGATTTTGAATAAAATCATTTTGAATCAGAAAGTCATCTAGCATTTTATTCCAATTCCGCCCTGACTGTTTCAAACCATAAAGTGATTTGTTAAGTCTACAGACAAGCCTCTCACTTGTTTCTGACTTGACCTCAAATCCTTCTGGCTGTTCCATGTATAATTCAGTATCAATAGGGGCATGCAAATATGCAGTCTTTACATCCATTTGATGCAGTTCTAAACCATATTGAGCAGCGATTTGCATTAAACTACGTATTGATGTCATGTCAGCAGTTGGAGAAAAAGTTTCATCATAATCAATGCCTGCAACTTGACTATACCCTTTCGCCACATATCGAGCTTTGTATGTCGTTCCAACTGGGTTTTCCTTCACTGTGTAGACCCATCTGCCCCCCACTATATTTTTACCTTCAGGTAGTGTTGTAAGGGTAAACGTATCATTCTCCTTAAGAGAGTTCATCTCCTCCTGCATGGCCTTACTCCACAACTCTGACTCTGGTGAACTTATAGCCTCCTTTAGAGTGTGGGGTACATCACATGCAACTCTATAACAATAATCAATACTGGTTAGTGCATGGTCATCATCACATTTTATTCCACACTCATAATCCCTCAAATACTGTGGAGGCCTCTTCTCTCTCTGTGGATAACGCCTACTCTCAACACTTTCCCTTTCACCTGTGTTGGGGCTTGGGTCACACATTTCAGATCTTATGTCCTGGGGATTTATTAATTCTATTTTCTCAGGTTTTGGTAGGTGAGTTTCTGCGCTTTCCCTACGCACATCATCTTCACACGTTAACTGATCTGTCTGAGTGTGGCATTCTGTCCCACTCTTTGTGAGAAACTCCACCAACCTACTTTTGTTCACTTTTCCTGAGTCTGGATAGAAAACTAGATATGCAGGGCTATTCTTGTCATAACCAATGAAAATCCCTTTTTCACATCGAGAGTCTAACTTTTTCTTGTTCTGTTTGTATGCATAGCACTCTGACCCAAATATTTTCATTTTTGAAAGATCAGGCTTCTTTCCAGTAAGCATGTAGTATGGAGTCTGTTCTACACGTCTGTTATAACATCTGTTGCGAATAACAGCTGCAGTCTGGATTGCATACGTCCATAACATTTTTGGTAAGCTACTCTCGATTAACATACACCTTGCCATGTCAAGCAAAGTTCTCCAGCTCCTCTCAGCTGTCCCATTCTGATGGGGTGAATAGGGAGCTGAGGTTTCGTGTCTAATTGCATTTTTACTGAGCAGGGACTGAAATTCCCTGGATGTAAACTCAGTGCCATTATCAGATCTCATACATTTAATTTTACCATAAGGTGAAACATCAGCAATGAACTTCTCTGTTCCTTTGACTGTATCACTCTTTGCTCTCAAAAAAATATGTAAAGATTGCCCCCGAGTAGTCATCAGTAAATGCCAAGATATATCTGAAACCATCTTTTGCTACCGGCTCCATAGGTCCAGCTAAGTCTGTGTGCACAAGTCCAAGGGGAACTTTTGCTTTTTCATCTGCCTCCCTGTTCCTGCTCTGAACAAATTTACCCTGTATGCACACTTCACATTTTAAATTAGACATTTCAGTTCTACCTTTAATTTTCATCCCCTTTGTAACGTTTTCCAGCTTCAACACATCCTCATAATTACAGTGACCAAGAATTTCATGCCATGTGTGGATATCGTAACATACATGACATTGATCAATATCATCTGTAACAGTGCTTAAATAGAACAGTCTATCATACACCTGGATGTCAAATGTTACACCGTTCTTATGAACAAGTCTGTTCTGACCTTCTTTGAAAATGACCGTCGCTCCCTGGGACGTCGCTGCCTTGACTGAGAAGATGTCCTGTGGAAAAGATGGGACGTACAGCGCCCCCATCAGCATCGTTTCCACCACTTGACCATTGTTGTCTCTCAGGCGAACTTTGGCCGTACCTTTCCTCAGGGCGATACCGCTGGTCCTCTCTCCATCAGCCAGCTCTAAGATGTGCTTATGTGGCTCAAAACTTTTATCAAAGTCCTTGAACTGTGTAATGTCCCGGATGATATGCGACGTGGCTCCTGTATCAACCATGAGACCTTTTTCCCTCACCCCGCTGGCCAGGACGGCATCCACTTGGCCCACCTTAAAAGCAAAGGTGTGGTCCTCCTCATCCACCACCTGCTTCACGTTGTCCCGCTTTCTCCACCTGCAATTCACATCCCTGTGCGTGGAACTTTTGCACAGATGACACCACTGTCGCTGTTCTCTATGCTCACTCGTAGTAGAACACTCCACAGCCTTATGTCCCTTCTGTCCGCAGTTAAAACAGGTCAATTTCATATTCCACCCGTCTCTTGCTTTCACCTTCATCACGCTGTCATCCTCTGAGCAAGCAGCACTAAACTTTTCCGTGCTCTCATAGCTCCTCAGCTTTGTTTTAAACTCCGTGAAAGTTATCGTTTCATCACTTTGGGTTATGTGGATGGAAAATAGCTTAAAAGAGTCCGGTAGGCCCTTCAGAACCATTGCAATCAACAAGCCATCACTTAAAGTCTCTTCCGCATTTCTCAAAGCTGTAATAGCGGTCTCTGCGCGAATGACATAATCTGTGACGCTCTCATTGACAGCTTTCTGAAGAGACGTGAGCTCTGTGTATAAGCTGATCACTCGTGGTTTCCCTTTACCAGCATAGTGTTCTCTCAGAATCTTCAGTGCCTTTCTTCCATCATCCGCTGCATCTCTCATCACAAGGGAAAGGCTTTTATCATCCAACAGCTGAATCAGTTCTGCATACGCGTCCTCATTTTTCTCCGCGTCTTCTTCTACACCGTCATCATCAGGTGGTTCGCTCAGTATGGTGCTCTTTAAACTGAGCAGCCGCAGGTGCGCCAGAAACTTAGTTTCCCACAGTTCATAATTTTTCTCATCCCCGTCAAAACATAAACGGTTCCACCGGCTTCCAAACTCCTTCCTGGGCCCATAACCTGTTAAGTTTGCCATCATACCATAAAGGGTAGAATACCGGCTAAACCATGACGGAGGAATAAACTCACGTAGCCATCGGGTTTCGTTTGACTGGCGTGCACTCACACACAGGCGCATGCAGTCATTTATTAAATTGCAACACCTGTAAAACCACAATGAATGAACCACACCCCTTAGACTCACACCCCCTTAGTCAACAGTCATAATAAGAGCACATTCAAGGTCACCAATGTTCAACAGTGCCTATGCATCAATTATTAACGCCCCCAGCCAGAACATTTGCGGATTTGCGCGCAACTGTTTAGTAGCGGGTGATGCATGCGAAGCGATGGCTCTTGCAATGATAAAACCTTATTATGTTTGAGCCGGAATCAGAGGAAAATGAACATCACCACAACAACGAAGACTGGATCATCCCGTGTCCACATGGAAAGTGAAACTATTTTGAATTAATAAAAAAATTGTAACCCGAGACACTTGAAAACGGATTATTGTTGCCTAATTATCCTATAGCCTTAATTTGCTAATAGTTTAACATTATTTAACTAATTTCAATGACATGATAGGGTGTACCACGGACAAAAATGCATGCACAGGCCATGTTTGAAGATGCAGCATTGATAAAGGCAACATTTTAATTTTCTATCACATGTAGGCCTAACGTACTAGACAGGCCGACATATTTTCAAGATTCTCTTATACAAATGTGTTTATATTAGCCAGTGATAAAAAGTAACGTTAAGTTTGCAACGTCGTTTTGAGCCCAGAATAGTCGGCACGGACTTATCTTTGAGCAACAGTTTTCTAGCAAAGCCAGCATCATATTGGGATTTTTTCTCAAAACAGTCATCCTTATAATGTATAGAGCAAACACTTACATTAACACTGCAGTGACTGGGACGTCCCGCAAAAAATAAAGTGCATCCATTTTTCCCTGACGACTGGATCTTTCGCAGTGTATTCAAAGATGTTGTTTGTCCACAGCCAGGAACAGCACATCTGTGCCATCGTAATTTCCCTGTACACAGACCCACACTCGCTGTCCGTCGACTGAACGCTTGTGAGGCGCGCGGCGCGCGGCGGCGCGACAATGATACGAAATGAGCGTAGTTGTCTTGCGGTTAAAGCGTAGTTGTCTTGTGCCTGGAGGCGGTCATATGCAAACGCTGGTACGTCACTTCGTACCGTGACGTCACTTCTTACCATGGATCCAGAACGAGCTGTATTTAGAGCTTGATTAAATAAATGATTCGTTTATAATGGGGAGGACGTCTTAAGCTATGAAAACTTGCAGGACGTTTTGATGGTACAAAGACCTCTTATATACCAAAAGATCAAGGCAAATTTGGTTTCTCATGTCATGACCCCTTTAAAACTGTAAGCCTATACAATAAAACACGCATAAAACACACACAATTTATTTTCTTATTAAACAACCAGACTAACAATCGCAGAGCACCATGCTCGCCGCCATATTTCCAGTGCATCTTTTAAAAAATATAAATAATAATTTTAATAAAACACAAGGTCTACATCGGATTTTTTTTTTATTGTTCTTGTGCTATATTGTCAGAACTACAGTTCATAGGCCAATTCTCAAATCATTTCATTACACTTTGCTTTTTGTATTAGTGCTTCAAAATGTGTTCTTTATTTACAATTAATTGTTTTATATTATTATTATAATTATTATTATTGTTATTATTATTTAACTTATAGACCACTGGGCGAATCAAGATGAATTCTCGTTTTTTTCCTTCTTTTAATTTTGAATAAAATAACGAATGAATGATACACTGAATCGTCACTAGATACATCAGCTACCTGTAGCCAGAGGTGCCGCCAGAAATTCTGGGCCCTATGGAAACCAAAATTTCTGGGCCCCCTACATTTTTTAAAGATACAATTTAACCCAAATAAACATGCCCTGTGTACTTTTAAAAAATATACTTAGCACATTGCATAGTTAAAATGTCTAAAGATGAGTACTACAAAAAACAAGAAAAAAATATAGAAATATTTACTTGTTTACATAAAAGGGAGAACATTTATTATCTCAATTGCAATTGCAAGCAAGACAGAACATAATGTACACATATTGACATACTTTACATGAACAAGCTTTAGCTGGGTCAAACTGCTCAATCAGGAAACATCAGCTAGAACTAACCCATAATTAAATCAGTCCAGGAATAAAACTAGCTAGGCCAAAAGGGCTCAAAATCAAAAACACACCAGACACACACAAGTAATAACCATATTATTTTGATTGGCCTATTTAGTTTTCTTAATATATAATATTATTAAGTATGTAATATACTTCATTTTATAAGTAGTATAAGTAAGTATTAAATATATCTATTTTGTAAACTCCTTATAGCCAATGGTTACTACAGACACATGTTTTAATCAATTTTATATTATTTTTTCTGGGGCATTCATATTAAGAACGTCAAGTTTGACCGCAATCGATCGTAGCAGCAGCAGTGCTGTCTGTCACTTCACAGAACACCGACACGGCAAAACTGATTTTGTCATTTTGAAGCGTGTAGATTACTTTTTGTTTGAAGTTATCATCATGTGGCGAACACATTAGATAAGACGTGTTTAGAGGCTTCAATCTTCGTGAAGTTTTGCGCTCAGGCTTACCTTGTTCGGCTGAGACGGGGACGCGGGTGTTCAGCAGCCGCTGAATCTGTGTCGACTATGACACATGATAACCCGGAGACAGCAGAGAGAGATGTTATTATTGTTGAATGTAAATCATAATTCAGTCAGTATTTTACTAAGCTAGCTAGATAAAAGCAGGTCATGTAGCAACAAAAATAAGTAACTCTGAAAGTTTTGGAATACATGAATAGGGCATGCTACCTTTCTTTTTGAAAAACTGTGACATACTGTCGACTTCGGCGTTCTCTTTCCGTTTTTGATGCCCTAACTTTTGATGTGACATGCCTGCGTGTGTCTGCACTGCATCATAGCAAGTGCAATAAGCAGACGCCTCCACGCCACGCTACACTAGCGATCGTAGCTTGGACAGCGCAGGTGGAATGAACCATTGTGAGAGGGAGGGGTGTGTCTGATACAGTAAATACATTTATTTTTTATTTTTTATATTAAATATATGGTCAAAACGGACAAAATACACATTTAGTGCACGAGGGGGCCCTAGCATATTTAATGTGTATAAAAAAGAGAAAAGAAATAAGAAAAGAAAAAGGGGGTCTGCTCTTCTGGGCCCTAAATCAGCCTGGGCCCTTAGAATCGTCCTAACCTTCCACCCCTTTACAGCGCCCTTGCCTGTAGCTTATATGTTATTAGGTTTAAGAAATCAAAACATATCAAACATGACATCAGAATTGTACAGCAAAATAAAAGTGTGCTTTTAATAGCATAAACACGCTTGCCTTTTAATATGGAGTTAACGTAGGCCTATAGAATCTCCGCAGAACTGATGAAATCGTCTCTATTATAGAACAATTATAGAACTATGAAATTATAGAACCAACTTTGTACAGTCACAACCATAGATTAATATATCGTTGAGTCAAATCTCTCCAGCAACTGCCTGGGAGGTTTGAACGTTGCCGAGGTAAAGCCATTTCTGACCAGGCCAGTGCGCACATCCATTACATTTACATTTATTTATTTAGCAGACGCTTTTATCCAAAGCGGCTTACAAATGAGAAACAATAGAAGCAATTAAACTAGCAGTAGCACAACAGTATGTAAGTGCTATGACCCTTCACAGTACAATCCAACGCATTATTTTTTTTTTTTTTTTTTTTTTTTTTTTTGGAATAGATAAAGTGTTAGTAGTACTGTATCAAGTGCTCAAGTGCTGCCGAAAAAGATATGTCTTCAGCAGTTTCTTAAAGATGGCTACAGACTCAGCAGGTCTGGCTGAGTTTGGCAGATCATTCCACCAGCAGGGAACAGTCATGGTGAAAGTCCGAGAGAGAGATTTCGTGCCTCTTTGAGATAGCACCACCAGACGCCGCTCACTTGCAGAGCACAAGTTTCTGGATGGCACATAAGTCCGAAGTAATGAGTTCAGGTACAGGGGAGCAGTGCCAGTGGTTGTTCTGTAGGCAAACGTCAGTGACTTGAATTTGATGCGAGCAACCGGCAACCAGTGCAATTTCGTGAGGAGAGTGACGTGTGCTCTCTTCGGCTCGTTGAAGACCACTCTAGCTGCAGCATTCTGGATCAGTTGCAGAGGTTTGACAGTGCAAGCTGGGAGACCAGCCAGGAGAGCATTACAATAGTTCAGTCTGGATAGAACAAGCGTCTGATCAAGGAGTTGTGTAGCATGCTCTGATAGGAAGGGCCTGATTCTTCTGATGTTGTACAAGGCAAATCTGCATGACCGGGCAGTGCTAGCGATGTGGTCTGTGAAATTCAATTGGTCATCAATTATAACTCCAAGGTTTCTGGCTGATCTTGATGGAGTTATGGATGACAAGCCTAGCTGAATGGTGAAGTTGTGATTAAGTGCTGGGTTAGCCGGGATTACGAGTAGTTCTGTCTTCGCAAGGTTGAGTTGAAGGTGGTGGTCCTTTATCCAGCCAGAAATGTCTGTCAGGCAGGCTGAGATGCGAGCGTCTACCGTCGGATCATCCGGCTGGAATGAGAGGTAGAGTTGTGTGTCATCAGCGTAGCAGTGGTAGGAAAAGCCATGTTTCTGAATCACAGATCCTAGTGATGTCATGTAGATTGAGAAGAGAAGTGGTCCAAGCACTGAGCCCTGAGGCACACCAGTGGCTAGATGTTGGGTCTTAGACACCTCACCCCTCCACGACACCCTAAAGGACCTACCCGAGAGATAAGACTTGAACCACTGGAGAGCAGTTCCTGAGATCCCCTTCATCTTTAGGATTGACAGGAGGATCTGGTGGTTAACTGTGCCAAAGGCAGCAGACAGATCCAGCAGGATGAGAACTGAGGACTTGGAAGCTGCTCTTGCCAGTCTCAGGGCTTCAATTACTGAGAGCAGAGCAGTCTCAGTTGAGTGTCCGCTTTTGAAGCCAGACTGATTGTTGTCCAAGAGGTTGTTCTGCGTAAGAAAGGAGGAGATCTGGTTGAAAACAACTCGTTCAAGTGTCAAGCGACGAATGGAAGAAGGGATACCGGTCTGTAATTCTCTAGATGTGCTGGATTTAGAGTGGGTTTCTTAAGCAGTGGGGTTATCCGAGCCTGCTTGAATGCTGTGGGAAATGTACCAGTGTGAAGAGATGTTTATGATGTGTGTGAGTATGGGTATAACAGAGGAAGAAATAGCTTGAAGTAGGTTAGTGGGAATAGGATCAAGCGGACAGGTAGTAGGGCGATTGGAAAGGAGGAGTTTGGAGACTTCTGTCTCTGAAAGCAAGGAGAAAGAGGGTAGAATGTGTGTGTTAGCTGGTAAACTGTGTGTGTTAATTTGTGGATTAGTAAATTGGCCGCTGATGGTGGTAGTTTTGTTTATGAAGAATGTGGCAAAATCATCAGCTGTTTGGGTTGATGGAGGAGGAGGAGGGTTAAGAAGGGAGGATAAGGTTTTGAAAAGCATGCGAGAGTCAGAAGAATTGTTAATTTTGTTGTGATAGTAAGTCATTTTAGCAGTAGATATGTTAGCAGAGGAGGGATTGATAAAGACCAAGGCCAGTATGATCTTTGGATTTGCGCCACTTCCTCTCTGCACCCCTGAGTTTAGCACGATGTTCACGGAGAACATCAGATAACCAGGGGGCAGAGGGAGTGGCGCGGGCTGGCCTGGAGGAAAAGGGGCAGAAGTTGTCCAAGCAGGATGTTAGAGTGGAGAAAAGAGTATCAGTTGCACTGTTAGTATCTAGTGCTGAGAGCTGGTCTGGTGGAGGAAGTGTGGATGAGACCAAAGAGGATAGACGAGAGGGTGAGAGTGAGCGTAGCTTACGCCGAAAGGTGACCTGTGGAGGAGTGCGTGTTGTGTTCTGAGGCAGATTGAGGTTGAGAGTGAGGAGGAAGTGATCTGAGGTGTGCAGTGGAGTGACAAGAGTATGGTCAGTGGAGCAGTAGCGTTTGTAAATAAGGTCCAGTTTGTTACCCGATTTGTGAGTAGCCGCAGTCGATACTCGTTTGAGATCGAATGAGGAAAGCAGAGTGTGGAAATCAGCAGCTTTAGGTTTTTCAAGGTGGATGTTGAAGTCCCGAAGAACTATGAGAGGAGTGCCATCCTCTGGGTAGGATGAGAGTAGCACATCAAGCTCCTCTAAGAAACTGCCAAGCTGACCTGGGGGACGATATACAACTACACAATGGATTTTAATAGCAGGGCTCTACGCTAACTTTTTTCCCAAGGAGTACATGTGCTCCTAAATGAGAAAATTTAGTAGCACACAAAGAAATTTAGGAGCACAGTACAAAAAAGTTAACCGCCTTTTAGCCACACACCTAAAAATATCTTCTTTTGTGTTCAGCACAAGAAATACATTAATACAGGTATTTAACAACATTAGAGAGTAAGTAAATAATGACAGAATTTTTATTTTTGGGTAACTGTCCCTTTAAGGACAAGCGGCAGCATGTTTACTATTAGGGCTACTGTCACTTTAAGATCTGCGCGCAACGAGTCCACACGCATTTGACAAGCAGATTTTTTTCTTATTTTTTTTCTACTGTTCTTTCACTTTAGACATAACCAACTTTGTTTATGTAAACCTTGTGTGTATTTGACAGTATTAGCGCAATACGACTCGAAAGATAACTTAGTCCAGTATCTCTGTTAACAGGCTTTTAGTGCATGTCGGGTGTATTGCGCTCGTTAGAACAGCGCATCAGCAGCGAATGACATGTTTAACCGGCAAGGCTTTAAAGCACATGCAAATAATTAATTTTTATGAACTACAGTGTCCCGTTCCTCTGCATTTCATGTGAATATACGTCGTGCTGTACAGTATGTTGAGACGGAGGCGCCAGAACTGCAAACTGATAGAATGCACGATACTACGATATTTCTTCAAAAGCAGATCGTGGAGACAAATCATCCACGATCAAGAGATATCGCACAGCCCTACTTCAAGTTCTAATCAGCAACAAACCTTTAACTTAATAAACAGTTGTTTGTGCCATGTAGAGGACGATGACACATCATCTAATAAAATTTAGTTTTTTTATTTTACATCACCTAACCGCGCGTTTAGCAAAATATGTGACATCACCTCACCTGTACTATGCGGCGATCTGATCTCACTGACCGACAGCCGTTGTTTTTTATTAGTAATGGGGAGGAAAATAATTATATTCATGCATACTTTTTGGAGTCAAAATTCTTTGGACAAAGCTTGAACAAAATTTAATACCTCATAAAATCGGGATTAAGACTTTTTAATACCTTTTAAGGGCCTTAATTTTCCTAAAATGGATTTATCAACTTTTAATACTTTTTAAGACCCCGCGGACACCCTGTTCCATATCCCCCTCACCTGATTCATCTTTCTCCTCATCTCTTTTTCGCTTAAAATAAAAACTTATGTTCTTCATTTTGTACCTTCTATTGTACCAATATTTTCTTTCCAGTTTTTACCTCACTTGACTCTCTCACTTAAAATCCAGCAGTTCCCGCACATTCCCACACTATTTCAGTGATCGGCTCATTGGTTGCGAATCGTCGCTCTCATTTGCATAAAGTTAAGCGCGTCATCATGCTATTTTCACACAAACTGTCTGTGTTCACATCGCGCAGTCGCGACGCTGTCACGTCCTCTTGCTCTTTTATATAGGCTACTGTCTATGTTGCTCAGTTCCATGTGAAATCAATGGGATGCTTTGCTTCATCACGCTGTTGTTCAGTGTATTGAGAACAGCCCGTCACTCGCACACTGTGCTCGTAAATTATTTTTCAAGTTCGCACATAACTATTTTTAGGCGCAAATGCGAGTGAAACACTCGCACTGTAGAGCCCTGAATAGGACTAGTGATGGTAATAGAATGTGATTCAAATGAGTTGTTGTTACACGGAGGTGGTAAATGAGTAAATTTCCAATCGTTTGAGATGAGCAGACCGGTACCTCCACCCCTTCTAGTCAGACGAGGGGTGTGTGAGAAAGTGAAGTTAGTGGAGAGCGCAGCTGGTGTGGCTGTGTCCTCTGGTCTGATCCAGGTCTCAGTCAGGGCCAGAAGGCTGAGACCTGAATGCTGGAGAGTAGCGGTAGTCCCATAAGATTCCTAGTGTCATCTTTTAAAAGCGAGACGAGGGAAAATGCTCGCTCAACATGGGCATTGGAAACAGGCAGAACAAGAAGTCTTATGGCACCTTGTGCCAATTCCTGGAAACACTTGTGCCCCCCTGCATATTTAAACGCTTCGACTTCGAGCCAAAACTTGTCAATGTCCTGATCATCAGAGAAGCTTGCGGTTGTCACATTCCTCCACTGCGATTCTAATGTACCAATGGGGCACGAGAAAAGATCAGCTGGCAAGTCCTTTACTCCAGGCCTATTTATAGTGGACATAACAGATTTCGGACAGATGAGCTCCAGTTTGCGCAGGAATTCCATTGAAGCAGGTAAACGCAATTGGTACTGCTTTACAAGTTCTTTCAGAAAATCCATACAACGCGAAGCAATTCTCTCCTTCATGTCTGGGGCTAACCTACTTTCCTCCAGTTTGTCCATAAATGTGGTACCCAGGTCCGCATCCAGAGGGGATAGGAATATGCCAGACTGTGTGAGGTCAAGTTCACGGAGCTGCTTGTGATTGCGCAAGACGCTCGGTTTGAGAATGCGTCTAACAGTTGTCATGTACAGCCTTTCCAAGTCTCTAAACACACCGAGTGTGTTTCCTGTTTCTAATTGAAAGCATTTATTTACAGCTTTGATTTCCATCAGAACAGGTTGAAGAAAGTACATGTAAAGGAGATTACTTTTGTCATTGTACATTTCCTTTAAAAGCCGAGCAGTATAACAGTGTTCTGTACTTGAAGCCATGTTAAAGTGCAATGTGATGGCATCTTTTTGATCCACAATGCGGTTAATGCAGTCAGCCATCACAAGCCAACGGGTACAGCTTGGACTTTCAAGGGGCAGCCCCCGTTATTAATAGTCTCGTGTATGTTCTTGTATTCATACTGCCGCTTTGCTGAATGAGCGAACCAGTTGTAGGTTTCTCTAACCATGTATTCCATGTTGCTCGGAAGAAGCAGCATTGCTTTATTTGCAACAATGTCAAGTGAATGGCAAACACAGCGAATAAGCTGCAGGTTTGGCTGTATTTGTTTAAGTAGGGTGAAAACCGAGTGTTTTTTTCCAACCGTTACGCTGGCACCATCTGTGGCAATGCCCATCATGTTTTTAATCTGCAGGCCGTTCTTTAATAGAAAAGCAACAACAGTGTCTGATATGGCTTTAGCATCTGCATCTGTCAGCTCCACAAGTCCAAGATATGTACTGACAAACTTGCTGTTTTTTTGAGTGGTATTTCACAAATGCAAAGAAGTTTGTTCACGGTTTTGTCAGTGCTTTCATCGAGATACAGGGCTTATGCCCTGGTAGTAATGGGCGATATAAACGATATGCGATATAAACTATACAAAATTGGCCTACGATAGAGATTTTAATTCTATTGCACTATCGCGATAATGCATGTTGATGCATTACCCGCGAAATTTAGAGCCACGAGCTGCAACCGGCTGAAGCGCATCATATTCGTCGTCATCTTGAGTAAACATGGCTGACAGCGAAACGGAGGAGCTGGTGAAAAAGATCGGTGCAACATCCATTATTTGGACTTGGTTCGGATTTAAGCCGTCCGACGAGCAGCAGCAAACTATACAGAGTGTGTGGGGCAACAGTTCGGGGTAACACACGAGTCGACTAATCTGTTCTACCACCTCAAAACGAAACATGTCACTGAATAACAGCGCATATTCACAAAATAGTGGTGTAAACACAATCTCTGTGTGTGCCCGATTTTAAGATTCGTTGTTGTGTTGCTTTTTAACTGAGAAGACATCAGTTTTTCTGCTCTTCGCATCTTTTGTGTCCTTTAAAAAAATAGCCAAACTAAAACTACATTTGATTTGGAGTGCCTTCTGCACTGTTCTGCACTTGTTACTGTCTATGGCATGGCACTACTGTAAATAAACTTTTATACTTGAAGCATTTTCTTTAGTTGAGTATAACAGGAGAAACTCGAAAAATTAGAATATCATGCAAAGGTGAAACTAATATATTATATAGACTCATTACATGCAAAGTGAGATATTACAAGGCTTTATTTGTTTTTGATGATTATTGGCTTACAGCTTTATGAAAACCTTTTCACAATATTCTAATTTTGAATTTGGGGTTTCATAAGCTGCTAGCCATAATATAAACATTAGGGCTACTTAAAGTCTCTGCAGCTAGTGTTCTTGAATTTTATTTATCTGCAACATTATGTTGTATAATTACAGTTTTGCACAATAAATGTTCTCAAAACGACATACACCGTTTCTTTCTTTCGTCAAAAAAAAATATATATTTAGCAGTTGTTTGGCTTTCCTTAGGGTCTGTGTAACCTGTTCTGAAATGGTGTTATTATAATTTATATATCGTGATATATAGTTATCGCAAAAGGGCTGCAATGTATATCGCAATATGGATTTTAGGCCATATCGCCCATCCCTACGCCCTGGAAAACGGTGTAAGGAGACTCACCAATATCCTCCACAAGTTCTTCTCTGAAGTGTGGCGCGAGGATAGATTTGATAATAGCTGTGCACTTTGTCCGGTGCATTTGAAATGTTCCCATTTCATCTTTCAAAATGTCTGACAAATCGTCCACCGCATTTATTGAAGCAATGTTGGCAGCGATTCTAATTTCACGGCGCTTTTGGTAATCTTTGATCGGACAATGCCCTGCTGCTCCCGCTGGCACAGTAAAAGTTTTTACACTTGGTGCACAGCGCGATGTGTTTTTTTGTGTTAGCATGCTCTTTCAAATCGTTTATCTGTGCTCTGATTTCTGATTGACAGTATTTACAAAATGCCTTTGACTCATCGCCTACCACGGGTGCAATCCATGTTTTCAGAGACGGGTCGCTCTCCCATTCCTTTCTGTAGGACTTTTTATATTTTCTCCACTTTAGCATGATGATGATAAGTGATGATGATAAATGCACTTTTGGCGATATAATGAATAGAACGATTAGCCTACAACAACCCGCCAAATTACATTGCGATATTTTTTCACACAACGATATATATTGCGATATTGAGAGCCATAACTCCAGGCTAAAGTCAATAATTACCATTCCATGATATTAATAATTTCACTAATAAGCAAGCTTCATTACAAGTGACAAAAAGGTCACTTAATATTTTATTCCAAAATTAGAACATTTCTGTAAACAGAAAAGCAGAACGCATTTAAACAGCAGCTTTACACCATACCGCCTGTCTGCGCCGTTCTCTCCCACCACGTGCATCACGCGCTGTGCGGAGGGCACCAAAATATGAAAAATCAATAATTATAATGCCGATATTATTACAGTATAACAGACATCCCAAGTCTCCCGGAAGTTCCAGGAGTCTCCCCCATATTGATAGCGGCTGATGCCCGCGAATTACTTAAAATCTCCGGAATCTAGAGCGAGCGCGCCCGCGAGACAGAGACAGTGCTCCAAACCGCGCAGCGTGTGCACGGCAGAAAGGGAGAGAGAGCAAGAGGCCGCAGCGCGCGTGCCTCATGAAGTGCATTTAATATCTCCCACTGGTGCTACTGTGCTACTACCCTTCACATCGCATGTTCCGGCGATGTGACTATCGCTCACTCGCACATCGCGATGTCGATGTTAAAACAGAATATTAGAGATGCTCCGATCAGCATTTTTGGGGGCCGATTACCGATCACCAAAATCATGATCTGCCGATTGCGATCACTGCCGATCATAGGAATGGGAATCTTTTACCTATAATCTAGCAGAGTTTGCACCATTTGTAGAAATTAAACTACCGGTAACTATGAGGTGGCAAGAATTTTTTTTTTCTGGAACAACCAATTATGAAAAACACCCCAAAACCAGTCAAAGACAAAATTCATGAAAGAACTTTTGTAAGTCAAATTTAAGACCTTTTTAGACATTTTAAGATAATAAAGAATGATATTTAAGACCGACACGACGCATTAACCAGCAAATAACAAATAAAATTAGCATCAATATGCACTTTTTGTTTACATAAGCATTAAAATAATAACATCAATTATGGCTAGATTTTAAAAGTGTCTTGCAACATGTTATCTATACTAACATGTACAAGTGCAAATAAAGATTTGACAAATAGGTTTTATAAAAAGATAAAGCTCATAGGCTATTTCAGCCTTTAAATAATTTTCTTATAAAAAGAATGAGTCAAAAAAAATATAAATTACTGACATTTACAATGCACATTAGCTTATCTTTTATTATTAATAGTAAAATTCGGTCCGATTTTCCCGTGGCGTCTGTCGTTGCTATGCAACCATGCACTGCGCTCTCCACAACGGCAAAGAAGTTTTAGTAGCTTTTGCGGAATTCTGAAGTTGATATTTTTTAATCTCGCTGCGCGTGGAAAAAATGGCCTGCATCACTTTTATAATGAGCGCGCTTGCCGTGTGTCTCGGTGAAAACAGTTCTCGTGCTGTTCTCTTCATTCATAACTCGTAGCCGACTGAGAAGGATATATTTGTGTAAACAGTTGTGCAACTGCGCAAACTTTGTTTTGAAGTTTAATTTTTGAGTTCCAGAGGAATTTGTGACAGTGTACCTGTTCAACCACATCAAAGTTTCGTAATCCGTGCTTTTTCTCTTTTTTTTCTCGTTTGCTGACTGAGGGGCCGCAGTGCCGTAGTGAAACGGTGTTTGTACATGTAGCCTATTTTTTAATTATAGTTGCAAGCAATCATAAAATACAGCATATGAAAAATAAAATAAAAAGGTGAGAAACGGACCTCGGGTCGGGCTTAAAATATAACCGTAATGTTTCGGGTCGGGTCAGGTTAAATTATTTCGGGTATCACTGCCATAGGCGCATCGTTTCACTATCTTGCTGAAATCGCAATGTTTGACAGAGGACCTTCTCTTTAGTTACAGTTGCTGAGCTAGGAATGGACGAGAACCGTTCGAGGGCGGGGTTTTGTGAACGGTCAATTCCCAGGGAATTTGAGATTATTAGAAGGTCATAATTAGGGCTGAACGATATTCTGTAGTGATGCTCCGATTGATCGGCCGATATTGGCTAAAAATAGCTTGATCGGCGAACCCCAAAAGCGCTGATCAAAAAAAAACGATCACGTGACGTAAACTACTCGCTGCGACTTTTTTCCACCTGCATGCGCGGCGCACGGGCACACAACAGCAGACCGGAGCTTGCCCAGTGGCAACATGAGTTCTCCTTCTCCCGTCTGGATGTTTTTAAAAGTCATTTAAATAATTTTCTTATAAAAAGAATGAGTCAAAAAAATATAAATTACTGACATTTACAATGCACATTAGCTTATCTTTTATTATTAATAGTAAAATTCGGTCCGATTTTCCCGTGGCGTCTGTCGTTGCTATGCAACCATGCACTGCGCTCTCCACAACGGCAAAGAAGTTTTAGTAGCTTTTGCGGAATTCTGAAGTTGATATTTTTTAATCTCGCTGCGCGTGGAAAAAATGGCCTGCATCACTTTTATAATGAGCGCGCTTGCCGCACGCCTACATTTGAAATAACAAACTCGAGCGCGCAAAAGACGCGATATTTGAACGGCCTCTTGGCGAGCTCCCTCCAGTCAGGCCACGAGCTACTGGCAGCTCGCGTTGGAGACCCCTGCTCAACAGCTCCGCTTTGTAGGCTACGACTACTTTTTTGCTACTTTAATGACTTTCTGCAGCCAGCGTTTCTGGAAATGACTTTTAAAAAACATCCAGACGGGAGAAGGAGAACTCATGTTGCCACTGGCAAGCTCCGGTCTGCTGTTGTGTGCCCGTGCGCCGCGCATGCAGGTGGAAAAAAGTCGCGCGAGTAGTTTACGTCACGTGATCGTTTTTTTTTGATCAGCGCTTTTGGGGTTCGCCGATCAAGCTATTTTTAGCCAATATCGGCCGATCAATCGGAGCATCACTACAGAATATCGTTCAGCCCTAATTATGACCTTCTAATAATCTCAAATTCCCTGGGAATTGACCGTTCACAAAACCCCGCCCTCGAACGGTTCTCGTCCATTCCTAGCTCAGCAACTGTAACTAAAGAGAAGGTCCTCTGTCAAACATTGCGATTTCAGCAAGATAGTGAAACGATGCGCCTATGGCAGTGATACCCGAAATAATTTAACCTGACCCGACCCGAACATTACGGTTATATTTTAAGCCCGATCCGAGGGCCGTTTCTCACCTTTTTATTTTATTTTTCATATGCTGTATTTTATGATTGCTTGCAACTATAATTAAAAAATAGGCTACATGTACAAACACCGTTTCACTACGGCACTGCGGCCCCTCAGTCAGCAAACGAGAAAAAAAAGAGAAAAAGCACGGATTACGAAACTTTGATGTGGTTGAACAGGTACACTGTCACAAATTCCTCTGGAACTCAAAAATTAAACTTCAAAACAAAGTTTGCCGCAGTTGCACAACTGTTTACACAAATATATCCTTCTCAGTCGGCTACGAGTTATGAATGAAGAGAACAGCACGAGAACTGTTTTCACCGAGACACTTGAAAACGGATTATTGTTGCATAATTATCCTATAGCTTAATTTGCTAACAGTTTAACATTATTTAACTAATTCCAATGAAATGATAGGGTGTACCACGGACAAAAATGCATGCACAGGCCATCTTTGAAGATGCAGCATTGATAAAAGCAACATTTTTAATTTTCTATCACATGTAGGCCTACTAGAAAGGCGACATATTTTCAAGATTCTCTTATACAAATGTGTTTATATTAGCCATGATAAAAAGTAAATTTGCGTTGTCGTTGTTGAGCCCAGAATAGTCGGCACGGACTTATCTTTGAGCAACAGTTTTCTGGCAAAGCCCAGCATCATATTGGGATTTTTTTCCTCAAAACAGTCATCCTTAAAATGTATAGAACAAACGCTTAAATTAACACTGCCGTGACTGGGACGTCTGCAAAACATAAAGTGCATCCATTTTTCCCTGACGTCTGGATCTTTCTGCAGCGTATTCAAAGATGTTGTTAGTCCACAGCCAGGAACAGCACATCTGCGGCATCGTAATTTCCCTGTACACAGACCCACTCGCACTTGTGAGGCGCGCGGGGGCGACAACGATACGAAGTGAGCGTAGTTGTCATGCGCTTAAAGCGTAATTGTCTTGTGCCGGAGGCGGTCATATGCAAACGCTGGTACGTAACTTCGCACCATGATGTCACTTCTTACCATGGATCCAGAACGAGCTGTATTTAGAGCTTGATTAAATAAATGATTCGTTTATAATGGGATAAATAGTCTTAAGCTATGAAACTTTCAGGACATTTTAATGGTACAAAGACCTCTTATATACCAAAAGATCGAGGCAAATTTGGTTTCTCATGTCATGACCCCTTTAATGGCCATGAAACACAGGCCCTTATTATTTCAAAATACACCTAAAAAATTTATGGAAAATTATATTCCAGCAATGCATGTTCTGTAGACAAAATAGATGCTCTCTGGCATCTTTCACCATGGGCCACAGGAGTTTTCGTTTTCTCCACGTCCAGCCCAGTCAAGTCCTCTGTAAACCGTAAGCGCTGTGCTTGAAGGAATTCAGTTCTTTGCTCTTTTCCAGAGTAGATCCCGAGTAGACCTGTTCGTGAACTGATTTGCACTTGAACTGATCAAGAGAAGTTTGAACAACTCTTTAAACTGAATCCGTTGATTCACAAACTTTGATCAACTGAGTCGTAGGGCTGGGCGATAAAACCATATCAAATATTCGATAATGTTTATGCGCCAAAAGCGGAAAAACTCATTTGAACCGCGCGCCACACGGACTGTTTATCCGCTCGGCTCAAAGTCCAAACGCAGCGCAACGCGAGCTCACTATAGCAGACGCGTTTACTCTGATCGGTCTCAGTCATGAGATCCAGTGAGAAATGCTTGAATTCAGCGAAGAACACAAATGTCTCAGTGATTTTAAACCAGTTTAAAGGCAGATGAAACGCGACTGACGAACAGGACACACTGTGCGCAACGATAGTCTGAAGGCTTTTCCGTCTACAAATTCCCATCATTAACCACGGATTTACTGTAACGTTAGCCTAGTAATATTAACTACACCATGAAATATGGGATATACATATTGAATTATATTATTAGGGGTGGGAATCTCTAGGCACCTCACGATTCGATTACGATTCAGAGGGCTGCGATTCGATGCTAAAGCGATTATCGATTATCAATTATCTGAATCTTTTTTGTGTGTGTGTGTGTGTGTGGACTATAAATACTTTGATTTAAAAGTACCAAGTAATGACCCATAAAAAATGTATGAAAATTATATTTTATTAACATTGAATAGAACCAACAGGAAAACAAAAAATGTGTGCCTGAACTAGCAGCATACTTAATTAATTAAACTTATTAGCATAAATTAATAATATAACAATAACAAATTATAACAAACTTCAACATATTCTGAATCTCTATTAAAGGGGTCATGACATGGTTTTTTTTATTTTTTTATTATGTTCCCTTAGGTGCAATTATAGTATTACTATAGTTTTTTTTTACAAAAAACTTTTAAAATGTAGTGATTTATTACCTTTTCCCACCCTGTTTCTCATCCTCTGATTCAAACAGTCTGTTTTGGGGGTGTTTCCCCTTTAAGAGTTCAGTGTTAACGCCCACTGTTATGATTGGCTAACGTCAGTGCCTATGCATCATTTATTAACGCCCCCAGCCAGAACATTTGCGGATTCGGCGCAACTGTTTAATAGCGGCTGATGCATGCGAAGCGATGGCTCTTGCAATGATAAAACCTTATTATGTTTGAGCCAGGAATCAGAGGAAAATGAACCATCACCACAACAACGAAGACTGGATCATCCCGTGTCCACATGGAAAGTGAAACTATTTTGAATTAATAAAAAAAAATTAACCCGAGACACTTGAAAACGGATTATTGTTGCATAATTATCCTATAGCTTCATTTGCTAACAGTTTAACGTTATTTAACTAATTCCAATGAAATGATAGGGTGTACCACGGACAAAAATGCATGCACAGGCCATCTTTGAAGATGCAGCATTGATAAAGGCAACATTTTTAATTTTCTATCACATGTAGGCCTACTAGAAAGGCGACATATTTTCAAGATTCTCTTATACAAATGTGTTTATATTAGCCATGGTAAAAAGTAAGTTTGCGTCGTCGTTATTGAGCCCAGCGTATTTAAAAAGTAGTTTAAAGTTTTAAATACATTACTTACAGTTTGCGTCGTCGATGTTGAGCCCAGAATAGACGGCACGGACTTATCTTTGAGCAACAGTTTTCTGGCAAAGCTCAAAACAGTCATCCTTAAAATGTATAGAACAAACGCTTAAACTAACACTGCCGTGACTGAGACGTCCGCAAAAATAAAGTGCATCCATTTTTCCCTGACGACTGATCTTTCGCAGTGTATTCAAAGATGTTGTTTGTCCACAGCCAGGAACAGCACATCTGCGGCATCGTAATCTCCCTGTACACAGACCCACTCGCTGTCCGTCGACTGAACACTTGTGAGGCGCGCGGCGCGCTGGGCGCGACAACGATACGAAATGAGCGTAGTTGTCTTGCGCTTAAAGCGTAGCTGTCTTCTGCTGGAGGCGGTCGTATGCAAACGCTGGTACGTCACTTCGTACCGTGACGTCACTTCTTACCATGGATCCAGAACGAGCTGTATTTAGAGCTTGATTAAATAAATGATTCGTTTATAATGGGGAGGACGTCTTAAGCTATGAAACTTGCAGGACGTTTTAATGGTACAAAGACCTCTTATATACCAAAAGATCAAGGCAAATTTGGTTTCTCATGTCATGACCCCTTTAACATATAATAGTGCAATATATAATCTTTCAGTAGCAAAATAGGCCACAATGAAAATTGGCAATAAAAGTTGTGATTGATTGTGTAATGCGCTTTGCCCTTTCCGAGCCGGGTGAAAGCTTTGACAATATTGTTTGCTCGATGGTCCTCTGTTTGGCAGCAACGACCGGTACAGCCGAGTGCTTTTCCTCCTCTGGTGGAAACGTGTCATATGGCTTCTCATGTTTGTAGTGTTTCTGAAACATTTATTTTATTTCTGCACAGCTTACATATAGTGTGGCTCTTGTCCAGCTCCTTTCCCCCTTGAACTTCATAGAAGCCAAAATATGTCCACACGTCAGCTTTTAGCGAGGAGGGTATTTTAATTTTCCGCTCAGCTATTGCGTCTCTCTCGGTTACAGGGCTCGACATGAGCAATGGCCCGATGGCCCGGGCCAGTAAAAGAGTATGTCGGGCTAGTTGACTGGCCATCAGCAAAACAAACAGCAATTCGTCACACACAGTGGCGCGAAGAGTGTCAATGTTACTTCAGGTTATTTATATTCCGGCTGTGAATTATAAGCTCTGCCTCCGATTGAGCTAAAATCAGCCAATCGTCGAGGTAGTTCAGTATTCGCATACTCCGTTGTTGGGGGGGGGCGAGCGCGCGCCGTGTCCATGCACTCCGTGAACGCGCGAGCCTGCGAGGTGCTAGGGACAAACCGAACGTCAGGACATTGTACATATAAGCTCAACCCTCGGAGGCGAATATCAAGAATGGCCTGTGACGGGATGCTATCTGTATCTGAAAGTAAGCGTCTTACTGAGATAAACCATATGTAATCTCACGGGCGAATTTGCGCAAGGATTGGTTGTCAGCAATTTGAACGAGCATTTCATAAGCGCTTGTTCAAACGTCTGAGGTCTAGGATGAGTCTGAGACCACCACCCTTTTTGGGGACGAGAAAGTAGCATCTGTAAAAGCCCGACTCGCTCTCCGTTAGAGGAACGGTCTTTATAGCCCCTTTTCCCAGCAGTTTCGCTATTTCGGGCGCGAAGTAGATGTGATACTTCGCTTTTCACCGTAGGGGCGGACTGGCCAATGTGGGCCGGCCCACTCGGAAGGCTACACGAATATATTTAAAAAATGACGGAAATCATAATAAAATATTACATTTTTTTTTTCTACGCTAATGGATGAGTGAATCGATCGCGCGGGCGCGGCCGACAAGGAGTGTGTTTTGTGTGCATGTGAGTGTATTGCCCTCCCTCCCTGTTAATTAGTTTGGTCTACTCCATTGAGTATCTTGAAACACGCCCCCTTTCACTTTTAATTTTACAGCGAGAGAGAAAGAGATATTGATCCGTTACTGCGAATTTATCTGAGCAGATAATTACAAATTATTGTCTATGGATGAAAAGCTGGAAGAAAATAAGCAAGTTTAATATCACATGATAGCCTAATAATAGCCTATGCCATGAGAATTCATGTTAATGCAAAATGTTAATGTCTTGATAGTTTTATATTAATATTGTTGTGTGTCTTCTGTTTGTTTTCCCTTTGTTTTACAAATATTATCTAATATGTGTTGTGTTATTTAAAATAAATGTTTAAATGGCGTTTATTTTTGTATTGTGTAATATTTTTATGCTATAAGTAGTGTTAAAAATTATTCTGCACATTGAGCCAATGTGTTATGATGTGGGATGTGGTGGGCTGCTGTGGGTCAGAAAGTCCAGGGCCACTTTTTGGTCTCAGTCCGCCCCCTGCGCGGCAGTCTGCGAGCGAACTGCAGCGAGTAACCTCGTTTTATTATGTTCAGCACCCATTCTGATATGCAGAAATGGTTTCCCATGCTTTTCCTTATATTTCTTTCAGGGCCAGTAAAAATATAGAAGAGGCCAGCAAAACTCTGATCTACTGGCCCCGGGGGCCAGTGGGGATTTTTTTTTATGTTGAGCCCTGCTGTTATGTGCACGCCACAGGACAGTCCGGGCACTGCATTTCCATGCTTCAGAGTTCAGTCTTTTGCGTTCCGTCAATATTATGTTATTTATATATATATATATATTAAAACAATTTTTTTTTGAAAATCTATTTTTGCCATTTGTGAATTAATTTTTTTCCCCCCACCCCTATATATAATATTATTGAAGTAGACAATGTATTAAAGGACTAATGGAATATAATTACAGTATTTAATAATGCATTTAGGCTACTGGTATTCATACAAATACCATTGAAAACATAAATTAACATTTTGCCATGATAGTGAGCTGCTGTAGGCCAGGGGTTTTCAACCTTTTAGGATATGCGCCCCCCCAAGTTTGTTTAATTTCATTCGCGCCCCCCACCCTCCCAAAGTGCGTGCAAACGAACATCATTGCTATACAAGTTGTGAAGAGGTTCAGTGTTTAGAAGGAAGACGGGGTTGGCGTGACTGGGACCCGCAAGTTTTATTTACAAAACTCAAATCAACAAACAAAAGTCGCGCCAACAGCGCATTCACCGTAGCCTTGCTACTGCATAAATAGTAATACGTTTTATTTATATAGCGCCTTTCCAGGGGTCAAGGACGCTTTACAATAAACAAACAACGATAAAGGCAATTTATATTAAGACAGCAGACAAAACAACAGTAGGTAGATGAGAGTACTGAGATACTGAGCTCATGTACTTGTAAAAATGCCCCGATACCAACAACCGATACCAGGCAGCGTGTGTACAGTGTTTGTGTCCAGACAAAGAAACACTGAAAACAGAAATTATAATGGGGATAAAAAGGAAGGCTGTTTATTAAGTAAATATATCTTATTATTGAAATATTAAAAAGAATATAGTAACGCCTATATAGCTGTGGTGCGCGAGCTGATAAGGAGAAAAAACGCGCCCCGGCACAGACGCGCGAGTGCATCAGACGTCAGTGGAAAGTTTGTAGTTCAGTCGGATGTTAATGGCAAAGAAAGTAAAACGAGGCATGTAGCTTATTATTAACGTTAACTAGAGAGAGAGAGAGAGAGAACTTCTGTTGAATGCTCTTGATTGCTGATTGTTCACTCAGCTTGTGTTATTTGGATAAAACTAAATCGTATATGTAAGTAAAACTGTTACCTTATTTATGTTTAACGAGTGGTTGCCTGCATTATTACAGGAGGACATTGCAGGTCAAGAAGTTACATGAACTTCAAACATCCAAAGCGCGCACCCCGAAAACCAGCGTATCAGCGCGCGAATACTGAATTGAAGTCTTTCACGTCTTGCGCTTGTACGGATGGCCATTGCTGCTGGACGAATGAGGCTCTCTGCAATAGAGAAATAAATAAATAAATGCGCCACCTCATATGATGATGCTGTAAACGCTTTGACTGCCACAGTGGTTTGGCTGGTCATAGTTTGTTTTTGATTTTTTTAATCGTAATTCTTTACGGCGAAAAAAGTTAACCAGTTTATCTTTTAACGTCGGGTGTTTGGTTTGTAAGTGACGTATTAGTTTCACAGGTTTCAAACTGTCATTTGCAAGCACCTGAGAACATAATCACGAACTAGTGTGTTGTAAGTGTGATGCATGTGAATCCGTATTTTATGTACTGTTCATCATACTTTCATCGTTTTGATGCACCCAGGCCTTTGGTTTTTGCTATTAATCCTCTCTGCGTGGAAAGCCCCGTTGACGCGGAGGGTTCGACATCAATTTGCGGAAGTTGTACGGGTTCAGTCGGACACTCTTCTTCTTTCTTGCCTGACGGTTCACCCGTTTTATCACTGGTATTATTACGTGTAAGCCACAGGTCCATTTTTGTTTTAATATTTAGCTTGAACTTGATCGCGTCAACTCTGCTCCTCTGCTCTGTAGCCAACTAATGTTAAGGTCGCCTCGCCTGATTAGCTGCGGGACTAATCAGATTGACCCCTCTAGTGGATGACTAAAGATTTGCTATCTTACATTCGCGTTTCACTTAAGCCTCTGAATTCACAGTTTCTCGCGGGGCCCCACAGGTTGAAAACCCCTGCTGTAGGCTATGCTGGCTGGATGACCAATTGTTAATTTTAATAAAACTCAAAAAGACATATTCAGGGATTAAAGTTCTCCGTCGCTACGACGGATTTCTGTCTATGACGGAGACAGAAGACTCTGACGGAGAGTCTATGACGGATTTCCATCAATATCAGGGCTCCCCTGTCATTGTCTTAAGTTCATTTTTAATAATTTTAAGGCCCTAAATATGCTTACATTTCTCAAATAGTGTAATAAAGGTCTTCATTTTAGTTTGAATGGGTCTTAAATTAAGGAAGGACGAGGTGTATTCACCCTGCTGAGGGGGATGTGATCAAAGCCTGTAGTGGCGCTAAAGCACGTTCCTATCTGCACTAAGCATTCTGTGATCACTCCGCTCCTGATCCACTCCGGGTTTGCTATACCCGCTCACAGAAAACCTGCTCAGAATAAGTGCAAAATGAAGGTTGTGAAATGATTGCCTAATGTTAACTCTACTTTGGTGCTGCAATGATATTGCATATCGCCCCGATAACCGACCTCATCTGAGCTGCTTTAGGGGCCGTTCACATGTTTGCGCACACGTGCGTCGTTTTGACATGTAGATGCATGAAAAGTGTGCTCAAATAGAGAGCGACGCTGTTGGAACTCGCCTCGCTTTTCTTCCCAGGCAAGGTGAATGAAAAAATCAAAGTAGCTAAGTTAGTCTTTAGGGCTTTAGTTTATGTTCACAGAAGCTGCGAGCCGGTCGCGAATTCCAGCGCGACGCTTCACGACACGCTTCAGGAACGGTCATAAAATACGAGTCTGGCCTGTGAGATGTGTAGCTAAACCAAACAACAGTTTGCAACGACTTTATCAATCAAATATCAGCTTTTGGAAGGTAAGATATACAGGTAAAGATTAGGAGACTGCGAGAAGAAGAGAGAATAGAGATGAGCGGGGAAGAGCAGGTGTTGCATACTGTGCCCATGAGATAAACATTATTATAATGTATTCCTATACATATACATGTTATATAAGCTCAATTTAACAACACAAGCACCTATTAAATATAATTCCATAATAGTAGTATTGTATAAATATTAATATTTGTATGGCCCTCGAATGTTATTTCATCAGTAACCACTGGGAGACTTCACTGTTTGTATCACTCCGCTTGTCTGTGTTTGCGCAACTTGCAACATGCCCCCGAACCCCCCTAGTAAGATCCCTTTAGCAAGGACTAGGGATGGGCATCGTTAAGAAATTATCGATATCGATGCCATTGTCAAGTCTGCTTATCGATGCGATTCCTGTACCATTTGCTGAACACTTACAGGGTGGCTTTGAGAGTTGTTGGCTTTGAATGTCTAATTTAAAGTGGTTTTAGAGAAAGAAAACCAAGTGTGCAATATCAATACAGAAGTTGAAAGCTTTGAAATTTCAAAAAAAAAAAAAGTAAACATTTCTAAAACAAAG
>JARPMJ010006237.1:0-25000 GCA_033366665.1 Phoxinus dragarum
ATATAAATAACAAAATTACTCAAACTGAAATAAAAATAATAAAAGCAGAATAGAAATATACAAATAACAAATTACTCAAACTGAAATAAAAGAAATTAAAGCAAAATCTAAAAATAACAAATTACTCAAACTGAAATAAAAGAAATTAAAGCAAAATCTAAAAATAACAAAATTACTCAAACTGAAATAAAAATAAATTGAAGCAAAATAGAAATAAAAAATAACAAAATGACTTAAACTGATATAAATGTATATTTTCAAGGCTTGTTTTAGTTATAAATGAATCTAGGATGATGGACAGAATGAATGCTGATTTGCTCAAATGTTGGTCCTGGTTTGCAGAAGCAGAGAGAGTGCAGTGAGTTGGCAGCGACCTGCACAATAGAAATGGATTTGGTTTGGGTAATTTGCCAGTCAGACAGAGAGTTTAATGGAAGCTGCCCACACATTAAAGCTCAGTGTCAGTAATGGAGAAGAGTAAACAGGGTTTGGTGCCACACAGGTCAACAGCCGCATTAATAATGCCACGCACAAACACTGAGGGACACGAGACTGTGAGCAAACCCTAGACAGTCAGAACTTCTCACACAAAGCCTGTGCTAGACCACAGTTTATTGCCAAATTCGATGTATACATGTATACGTCAAAGTGACAATCCCAGAATGCATTGCACTGAGCTACATACACACTACATTCAAAAGTTTGGGGTCGGTTTTCCGTCAAAATAAAAGTTTTATGGTTTAGAAATTGAGATCATAAATATACGGATTGCAATTTTACAGTTAATAATATTATTATTTACTTAAATAAAAATAAATATTTTACAGTAAAATATTACAGTAGGAATATTTCTTATTTTCTTTTTATTTAGCCATTATATATTAAGTTTTAGTAGTAGTAATAAAGATAATAATTATTGTCTTAATTAATAATTACACATATCTGGCCAAATTGTGCAGAGCTACAAACAAGTACAGCAAACTTATTTTATTTTTATTTTTTTATCTGAAAAATCAATTTGATTTTTTCGCCCAAATTGTGCAGCCCTAGTTAGTGCAAAAGAAGAAGAAAATAAATAAATGTGATTTCACCTCTGAAACTGACTGTGTTTTCTAAATTGTAAACAACTTTTTTCTAAATTCGCGCCTGCCGCGTCTAGTTTGACGCTTGAACATTTTGAATGCATTCGCGCATCCAAAGCGAAATGGACGCGCGTAAAAAGCAAGCGTTTGGAGCAAAATTGACGCGCGTCCGAGGCAAAATCCGCTTCTTCTGGGAGAGGCAAGTGAGGCAAGAGCGGGAAATTTAAAAATACTTCTGTTATTGTGTCACGAAATGTAGTTTTAAGAGTTGTTCAGTCGAGAATGTAGATGTTTAAAGCTCAAATCTGTGGTTTATTTATAAAGATAGCGCCTATTT
The DNA here is from genome assembly GCA_033366665.1 of Phoxinus dragarum. NCBI lineage: Eukaryota > Metazoa > Chordata > Actinopteri > Cypriniformes > Leuciscidae > Phoxinus > Phoxinus dragarum. The sequence goes on from JARPMJ010006237.1 coordinate 1,420, forward strand.
AAAAAATCTGATCTGACGTTTCGGAGTTGTGAGATCCAGGCGATCACCGGGGCGCTCGGCGCTCATGTAACCCGCCTGGAGCCGCCTGACCTCGGCTAGTCCTCCTGACGTCTGCCGCTGCTAAACCAGAAATGTTTAAATTCACAATCTATAGCTTCGGCTCTATTATATGAAACATATAAGTTAAAATACATTAAGGACTCGTTATAACGTCGGTCAAACGACTTCTTTAATTAACGCTATGTGAGTTTTTCTTCATCTCATTCAGAAATGTAGCCTACGACTGCAAGTATTCAGTGTCACATTCATAGTTAACATCTGAACAATGTCATTCCTTCTTTCACGCGGGCCTTTAGTCATTACAAAATTATTTATTGAGGCCAAACATATAATAAATTATTGAGGCCAAACATTTAAAATGACATTATAATCTGAAAAGCGGGCCTGTCCCCGTTTATCACGTCACTTCACCACGTGACAGCAGCAAGCAGGCTCCTGATTGGTTAATGCGCCTCGAATTGACACAGAAGTTCAGATTTTTCAACTCGGGCGGCAGACGCGAATTAGCGTCAAACGCGTAACGTGCTTAACGCGCCAGACGCTCAATTCGCGCCATTCGCGCCGCAGGAATTTTTTACGCGTGTAACGCGTCTTTGCATTGACTTAAAGGAGAACTCCGGTCAATTTTAACATTGAGCTCAATTTTTTGAGCATTAGAGCAACTGCATTAGATGTGAAAGATATTAATAAAAATGATGTTAATTCAACAAGCGCACAGACCTGTATTTACTTCTTGTTTTCGGTCGAAGTCCACAGTAGTCGATTGTCGAGTTCATGCGTGTGATCATAGGTAACTAAGCAACAGTGGAGACTCAGACTGACAGCTGTCAACCGAAGATGGTGCTGTGTGGTGTTTTGAGAATATCAGCTCTGATGGATATTTGTAAAAAAAAAAAAAAAATCATCTTAGTTACCTATGATCACACGTGTGAACTCGACAATCGACTAATTTGGACTTCGACCGAAAACAGGAAGTAAATACAGGTATGTGCGCTGGCTGATATAACATCATTTTTATTAATATCTTTCACATCTACTGCAGTCAGATTCACTCGTGTTCACTCTGAAGGAATCACTCAACATGGCTGGGCACTTGTAATGACACATCAAGGATGATAAGAGGATAAAAGCAGGTTTAAAACGTGCCCCATTGAAGTCAACAGGGTGCAAATTTTAAAAAGAGGATAACACGGTGTAGGCAACACCGTTTTTTGTCGTTGTTCTCTGTATTGACAGCACTCCAAATTTACTAAAAATTTAGTTCAATGTTAAAATTGACCGGAGTTCTCCTTTAACATTGAAATCACTAGCGCTATTCGCGTCCGGTGTGAACGCACCATTAGAAGCCATCAGCCTATAGTCAGTAGACAGCAGGGCAGCTTACTAGAGTACATTTGGGAACAGAGACAGAAAAAGATGCATGAATACAGGAGAGAACAGGGCAGAGCGTCAGGACGACGGGAAGCTGGAGGACGAGAGTCTGATGGATGAGCCAGAAGAGAGAAACATGAAGGAAGAAAGCAACTCCCACTCCTCCGCTAAACATCGACACGCTTGTAATCAAACGTCAGCGGTGGGGAATAAACCGACTGAAATTCAATCAGAGGCTTTTCCCGGGACTCTAATGTGATTTGGAGGCTAATGGAGCGGCGTTCGGACTGACCCGTCTCTGGGAGCGTCGGATTAGGAGCGAGCGGCCCGATAATAGAGTCTCGCGGTGTTGGGGAACTGAAGTGGCTTGAAGACTGCAAGCCCTAATTACCAAGTGACGGGGGAAAAGCAAACGCACGAACGAACGGAGAGGCACTTCACAGTCCTGTGAGGAAGAGAAGGAATAATCGAGGCTAATTACGGTAACTGGCATTACCGTTCTGCTTCAGCTCTCCTGAACCGTGACGTTTGTCACATAACACGAGCAAGAGGAGAACAGAGGAAAATACAATATTAAAATGGGAGTCTGGTCCTGAAAAATGCAGAAAATAAAGAATATTATATATAAGATTGGCTGTTAGATTTAAAGTCCCCCTGTAGTCAATCATTTTGTCCCTTAAAACTAATCTTTGATCATCAGAATGATATTTAAGCGTTTTTTCCTTAAAATATCTTGAATGTAACTCGACACCCTTGCCTCATTTAGTATGCGTGGTTCTATGAATATGCAACTGAGCCCCGCCTCCACTCACTCACTCACTCAGAGATCCACTGGTGGACGATCACACGTTGATCTGATTGGTCAAGGTAGTGTGTGACGTCAGAAACACCAGCGATTTCACACCGTGTTTTTGAGACTGTCTTTGGTTCACTGCAGTTTTAAGCAGAAAATACTCAGCAATGCTGTCCACTTATGAACTTACACATGGTGTGTGTTAAAGCAGATTAATAACACCACATAGACACATAAACTACATTAAAAGCTGGATTTACACCACAGGGACTTAACTTTGTCTCAGAGGTTTCTCTCACCGATAATAATATAAACGTCGTGTCTGATAAGCAGTAAAGGGTCACTGTTCTGAATGCGTCTGTGTGTGTTTGTGTTGAATCTCATGTTGTGCAGCAGTCGCTGTCTCGTGAAACACACTGGCGTACACGAGCTCTGTGGTCTCTGGTAACACCGAACACTTCTCCAGTCATCCATCACTGTGAGGCTGATGAAAGGACTCTGTCTGCTGGTGTGACACACACAGATGACAAAACTACAGGGTTTCCGCTCGCCTGTCAATCAAACACGCTCAGATCGGCCTGCTGTCCACCTGTGAAGAGCGGACACGTGATGAATGCGGCCAATTATACACTCTAAAAAATGCTGGGTTGTTTTAACCCAATATTGGGTCAAATACGGACAAACCCAAACGTTGGATCAAAAATGCAATAAAAAAATTTAACCCAATGGCTGGGTTTGTCCATATTTGACCCAAAATTGGGTTCAAACAACCCATTATTTTTTAGAGTGTCTAAGGGTTTGGACTAAATCTAAGGTGGCTTTTTATGTGTGTGTATATATATATATATATATTATCCTTTATTTAACCAGGTAAATCCCATTGAGATATCATTATTATAAGTTGAGTAAATATAATCTTTTACAAAACATCAATCACCTTATATCACAGTACTGTTCAATTCTTGATTCTGATTGGATGACAGGCATCCAAAAGTGTCGATAATTTTATAAAAGTTTAAATTATTGATATGCGCTACAAATATGCGCTGTAGATGTAGTGTCAACAGTACAGCACTTACGGGCTCTACGTCAGAACGCAGCCTTGCTATTGGCTGCTCCTGCGTCAGCATCACACGCATGTGTTGTGGAGATCATGTGACCAGCGTCGGCCAATAGTGAGCCGGCATTCTGACGCCGTAAATGCTGTACTGTGTTTACTATCTGACACAGAAGAGAAGAAATTGATTAATAAAGTCGTTATTTTTTGCACAAAAGTATTCTCGTCACTTCATAACATTATATTTGAACCGCTGGAGTCACATGGACTATTTTAACGATGTCTTTACTACCTTTCTGGGCCTTAAAAGTTGCAGTGACGTTGCTGTCTATGGAGGGGCAGAAAGCTCTGGGATTTCATCACAAATATCTTAATTTAGGTTGCGAAAGTCTTACGGGTTTGGAACGACATGAGGGTGAATAATTAATGACAGATCTTTCATTTTTGGGTGAACTTTAATATTTTAAACAAATATATTTATGTATTTTAAAAAAAATACACAAATATTCACCTGAGATTTAATAGTCTTTCCACTTTGGCTTGCAGCCTCATAGTCACCTCAGTTGTGCATCAATTATTCCTCACGTAATTAAACTCGTCACTATAATTTCAGCGAGCACCACCTGCAGTTATTCGCCTTTCTTACAAAAACCCGTTCGTTTTAAACGCCAAATAGATTTTGAGAGATCACTTGATTTAGCATCTATGGAGAGCGCGAGTGAACGCCGAGCGGTGAAGTACCTCGGTGGCTTTTGCTGATTTCTCTAAACTAATTGTAACCCGTAGCCACCTGGGCAAATGAGATTAGAGCGAGGAATTAAAAATGAATGGGGATCTCCAGCCAGGTGAAACCGCGAGACAGCGAGCAGTGGGTAAAAGCAATTAGGAGAAACCGTAACCCTGCGCCGGTGAGGCCTGAGGGACGCTTGACGTCTGGTTACGGGTTTCAAACCCGAGCTGGAGTTACACGACGACTCAGGGTTACCGTGGCTTGACTCGGGGAGGCCCACACACACACACACACACACACACACACACACACTCTTGGCACTTCTTCTGAAGGTTCAGCCAAACCAAAGATAAAGTTCCTGATGTGTTTAGGTCTTGAACGGGGCGGCTTTAAGTCCTGAATGTTATTGAGTTGCTGTTTTTCCCGATGGATGATTCCTGACTGGAGCGGGACGGGATGGAGCCATTAAGATGATGAATCCGCGTCATCGGATACGTATATATATATATAGACACCAAATCCAGACGGGCATGAGTTACACCTACAGAATAATGCATGGTGCCAAAGCAACATGAGCCACGAGGAAACAGACCGACTGACAAACCACAGGAAACTGACATTCGTTGCTTTTTCATCTCAAATCTGAGAGTTAAGAAAATGATCGCTTGAAGAACGAGTTATTTTCAATGTGTGGCATTTTCTAACTTTTGTCCCTTGGAATAATCAAACCCAAAACAGAATTGAAAGTAAATACAGTCATATTTTAAGTTTTTATATGAATTAAGTTTCAAATATGAAATGTGTTTTTGGAAATATACCTAACACTTTTTAAAGATTCTATAAAGTCCCCCTGTATTCAATCATTTTATCCCTTAAAAGTCATCTTTGATCACCAAAATGACATATTTAGATGTTTTTTTTCCTTGAAATGAATCTTGAAATGTAACTCGACACCCTTTGCCTCATTTAGTATACGCGGTTCTATGAAAATGCAAATGAGCCCCGCCTCCACTCACTCACAGATCCACTGGTGGACGATCACACGTTGATCTGATTGGTCAAGGTAGTGTGTGACGTCAGAAACACCAGCGATTTCAAACCGTGTTTTTGAGACTGTCTTTGGTTCACTGCAGTTTTAAGCAGAAAATACTCAGCAATGCTGTCCACTTATGAACTAACACATGGTGTGTGTTAAAGCAGATTAATAACACCACATACACACATAAACTACATTAAAAGATGGATTTTCACCACAGGGGGACTTTAATATCAATATTTCCTTTGTGATGAATAGAATTGAAGTTATCAATAAAAGTTTCTTATTAATAATTCATAATTAGTTTACTGACTTTGAATATCACATTTATTTGTGCATTTTTATTAGATTCTTAGTTTTATATCTCAATTAAATGACAAATTGTATTAAATTATTTTGGTTCGAAACATTAATAAATGTAAGGTAATAAAGGAAAACAAAGAAATGCATTAGAATAAACCTCTTCCTTTAATCCTCCCTTGTTTGGCTTATGCTACTCTGAGCAATGCCTGAACTTTGTATTTTGAGCACTTCTTGCGTTGTTTTTGCCTCTTCACGATGACTCGCTTGCTGTAGTCCTCAGTTGTAAGTCGCTTTGGATAAAAGCGTCTGCTAAATGACTAAACGTAAATGTAAATGTAGAATAAACAATAAACAAAAAGGGCTTTAGTGAAGGATTTTACTCTTTTTCTCAGTATTATTGCTGTTTGATTACTCCCGATGACAGCGGCAGATCTAATGCACAGATCTACTATAACATAAGATGTTTTGTCTTGTCCTTAACACATGAATGACTGTGGTTACATTCATTTTGCATCATAAAACTGGCAGCAAGCAGGATATGATTGTCTCCGCCGCACACAATCCCATCACACATATGAAGGGGTTTCTGAAAGCATTGTTGAAGAGAGAAAACACACGAGGTCTGCAGACGGTGGGCACCATATGTGAAGCGCTGCGGTCATGAACTCAACCTACACCTGCTTTCCAGATTAAAGCAATCAGCTTCACAAAGTGCCCAATGGTGCATCCGACACAACACACTTAACCTGCGACGGCAGATGCGGCGCATGCACTCATGCACGGACGATACGCCAAAGATAATACACACAAGTTTATTGCAATTTCATGCTTTCCAGCGGTTAACCATAATCATGATGGACTATGATTAGCACAAAAAGACTTCTCTTGGTATGTTGTGAGCGAGCAATAGCTGTAATTTCACCCGATATAGCCCAGGTATGAGTGACACACTCCTGGCCAAAATAACCTTGAATTTGATTACATGTCGTTTTTGTCAAAATAACTTGTGAGATGATATTCCTATTCCATCATGTAAGCAAAGAAAACAGTCATTACAAGGTGTTTGGTTTCATCTAAATGATGACTAGTCTATTCTTGGGCGATAGTTAAAAATATAAGATTATTAGTCGTCTTTTAAACAAGACATTTTGAGTTTAAAAGTTAGTTGATCAAATCATATTTTATTTGATTCACATGAATAAAACTGTATTGAAAAATTAAAGTATTGCATGTTTACTGCAAGTGGTTATGTTTAACTAGTGGATTGCAAAAATGATTAGTGATGCACGATATATCGGGTAAGATATCGGTATCGGCCGATATATGTTCAGTTTTAATGTTATCGTTATCGGCCTGATAACAAAATTAGGGCGATATTTTTAAGCCGATAAATAATGGATTGTTTCCTTCTGCTGAGACACTTCAGATGTTCAACATGATGGTTTTGAATTGCTTGAAATATGATTGGAAACACTTCAAAAAAGGAAAATACAGTGAAGTGCAACAAGTCTGTCATATTGGCTACATAAAATTATAATCAGAACATCATAATTGTGTGCTTTTAATGGTGAGACTTTTGTTTTTGTAATCAAGCACTCAAAAAGTATATAAAAATTTAGATGTAGATTTATCCGCCAATATATCGGTTATCAGCTTTCAAGTATAAAGAATCAATATCTGCAATATGTTTTATATTGGTGCATCCCTAAAAATAATGTATATTTATTTTTGAAATGAGTGATCGTTTCGCTAGATAAGACCCGTATTCATCGATCTGGTGTCGTTTAAAGCCCGTTGAAGCGGCGCTGACACTGTCATCTGGACCTTGAACCGTTTGGGGCCCATTGACGTCCATTATATAAAGAAATGTGTTCATCAAAAACCTTCATTTCTTTTCCACTGAAGAAAGAAAGACATGGACATCTTGGATGACATCGGGGAGAGTAAATTATCAGCAAAAGTTTTTTTAAAAGTGAACTAATCCTTTAAACTGACTTATGGTATCAGCTAGATCAAGTCTTTATGACCCAACTGGCCTTGAAATCTAAAACATTTATGGACTTCTCTAGACTTTGACCTTTCCTGTGTGGAATCTGATAGTTCTTAATGAAAGCAGCCGATGAGTTGGTTAAGGTTTTACATCTTGTATTGATCGAGAATAAGCGCATGTCACCGGGGATTAGCGTGCTATCGAATGAGTCGTGCCTCGTGATGTGCGGTGAAACCCTAGAATGAACAGCGGAGGCCGAGCCATTACGATGAAACATTCAGCGCATTGTAATGAGCAGCGCAGACGAGAGAAGTGAAAGGCCGGGTGAATAATTGACGAGTGTCGCTGGATGCCTGCTCGACACCTGTTTGATCAGCGGGTCTCTGTGGTCTCCAGGGGTCTGCGGGCGACTGCTGGGGTCACACACATCAATAATTCAACAGGAATTATTCCATCCAGTAGTTCAATCGCATTTCCTAAAAGCCCCAAATCTGCTTTGAGGTTTCCACAGTAAACACGGACTGAAGTGCGTTCATTTTACGTGAACAGAAATGCAAAATGCATTATGAAAATGGACACGGTTTAAAAGCTTTAGAAGAACTTTTTGTGGCTGGTAATATGCTTTCATTATTTGGGAAATGAGCTTTCTGAAAATAAGCAATGAGCATTTTGATACACATTTGCTTTTGCGCATAAGAAAGTCATAAGAAGTCAAACAGGTTTGGAATAACATGAGTGAAAGATGACAGGATTGCTCAGACTTTTTCTTTTATTTAATTTTTCTAACAGCTCGTAGTGTTTTGCATCTGCATCAATGAACAAGACAGTTTTGTCTCAGATTAATGCATAAAAAGAGCAATAATTCAGTTTATAATAATAATAATAAAACTGTGTATGTTACGTTAATGTAATAATAATAATCATAATAATAGTGGAAAACAATTATTGCACCAAAAATATACTTAAATTAGCTTAACTATGGGCTATTTTAAGTTACCAAGCGAATAATACAAAATGTGCAGTTACAAATCTTTAATTTATCAGCATTTTACAGCAACTTTGAATGAAACTCATATAAAAATAATAATTAGGAGTGTGCACTTCTCATTTTAAAATGCTGTTATGTTGTTATGTTATGTTATGAACATTGCACAACTTTAAAACCATTAATGTGGACTCGCACTATTCTCATCCGTGTCAGACTCTCGCTCAGATCAGAGTTGGCCGGGTGGACAGCAGAAACAACACCGCGGGCAAACGTTAGCGCATGAACACTGACGACTCTCTCGATGCTAACAGAGCGATATTCTCATGCTGCCCTGTTGGCTAAAGTTTCATGTGTGCCAACTAGCATTCGAGAAGATGAGTAGGTGTGGATATGTAGGCTATGCATATGTATATGGGAATGCTATTGTTTTACTTTTACTGTATGTATATTGTTATGTTGTGTTGGTGTCCTTGTGTGCGGTGTATAGTGAAGCCAAAGACACATTTCCACTTGTGGACAATAAAGGAACTAAACTAAACTAGCTTTTGAACACGGAGGCGTGTGGATGTGAGTCCAGGGCACAGTCGGAGGGATCCGGGCGAGCGGGACGTGTTCTCACGGTGCCACACACTGCGTGACTTGGTTGGGAATAGGCGGATTGGGAAGGAACACAAAGGACCGCTGATCTTTACACTAATACCATCGGGCAGCGCTTTCATTTGTGCTAAACTACATCCCCTTAAAGCCCGTAACCCTTTCTCTTTTTCTATTACTTCTTCAATTTCCTCCGATTGCTTTCCAGTTCACTCCACTAGTCCTCTCCGGCTCTTTGATCTTCATTAGTGGAGTTTAATAAGGAGGGTTTGAACAAACCACTACAATCTTTACCTGCAACTTCAGCCAGTACACAATGCCCTCGCAACCACACAAAACATGTTTCATGAGCATCAAATCATCATATTATACTGATTTCTGAAGGATCATGTGACACTGAGGACTGGAAATTCAGCTTTGATCACAGGAATAAATTACACTTTACTGTATATTCACATAGAAAACAGCTGATTTAAATACTAATAATATTTCACAATATTACTGTTTTTATTGGGTTTTATTAAATGAATGCAGCCTTGGTAATTTGTTATCATCTCATAATTTTTTTATAATTTGGGTAATTTTGTTATAATGGCTTACACACAGGACAGGAAGGGCTTGAATCGTTAAACTAGATTTACACAGTCAATAATAAAATAAGAACAAATTGCAAACTATAGCACAAATAAATACAATAGAATAAAGAGACCAATTAAATAACCGTGGCTTTAAGTTTTTCAGGTGTGTCTATCAGTATTCAGGAAAGAAATACTACAGAAATTAAAGTTATCAGATGTAAAATAACACTGTATAGTTTTCATTGTAAAAGTTAACTATTAGAACATTAGAATATGGTGCTAAAGTTAATTTATTTCAGTAATTCAACTTAAAAGGTGAAACTAATATATTATATAGACTCATTACATGCAAAGTGAGATATTTCAAGCCTTTATTTGTTATAATTTTGATGATTATGGCTTACAGCTTATGAAAACCCCAAAGTCAAAATTAGAATATTGTGAAAAGGTTTTCATAAGCTGTAATCCATAATCATCAAGGCGAATGAGATGAGAGATCTAGTTTTACACACTGGGCCCTATTGTAACGATCTGGAACGCAAGTATCAAACGCGAAACGCTAGTAACTCTGTGGGCGGATCCCGGCGCTGTTGCTATTATACCGGCGGGATAAACGACTCTTGCGCCCGACGCAAATCTAACATGTGTTGGTCTGAAGTCGCTTCATTATTCATAGGTGTGGTTTGGGCGTAACGTGAAATAAACCAATCAGAGCGTCCTCTCACATTCCCTTTAAGAGCCGGCGCGCTTGTTCCACGGCGGATTGCTATTATAACGGCGGATTGCTATTATAACGGCGGATCGCTATTATAACGGCGGATCGCTATTATAACGGCGGATTGCTATTATAACGGCGGATTGCTATTATAACGGCGGATTGCTATTATAACGGCGGATTGCTATTATAACGGCGGATTGCTATTATAACGGCGGATCGCTATTATAACGGCGGATTGCTATTATAACGGCGGATCGCTATTATAACGGCGGATTGCTATTATAACGGCGGATCGCTATTATAACGGCGGATCGCTATTATAACGGCGGATCGCTATTATAACGGCGGATTGCTATTATAACGGCGGATTGCTATTATAACGGCGGATCGCTATTATAACGGCGGATCGCTATTATAACGGCGGATTGCTATTTATAACGGCGGATTCCTATTATAACGGCGGATCGCTATTATAACGGCGGATCGCTATTATAACGGTGGATCGCTATTATAACGGCTGATTGCTATTATAACGGCGGATTGCTATTATAACGGCGGATTGCTATTATAACGGCGGATTGCTATTATAACGGCGGATTGCTATTATAACGGCGGATCGCTATTATAACGGCGGATCGCTATTATAACGGCGGATCGCTATTATAACGGTGGATCGCTATTATAACGGCGGATCGCTATTATAACGGCGGATTGCTATTATAACGGCGGATTGCTATTATAACGGCGGATTGCTATTATAACGGCGGATTGCTATTATAACGGCGGATTGCTATTATAACGGCGGATTGCTATTATAACGGCGGATTGCTATTATAACGGCGGATTGCTATTATAACGGCAGATTGCTATTATAACGGCGGATTGCTATTATAACGGCGGATCGCTATTATAACGGCGGATTGCTATTATAACGGCAGATTGCTATTATAACGGCGGATTGCTATTATAACGGCGGATTGCTATTATAACGGCGGATTGCTATTATAACGGCGGATTGCTATTATAACGGCAGATTGCTATTATAACGGCGGATTGCTATTATAACGGTGGATCGCTATTATAACGGCGGATTGCTATTATAACGGCGGATTGCTATTATAACGGTGGATCGCTATTATAACGGCGGATTGCTATTATAACGGCGGATCGCTATTATAACGGCGGATCGCTATTATAACGGCGGATTGCTATTATAACGGCGGATTGCTATTATAACGGCGGATTGCTATTATAACGGCGGATTGCTATTATAACGGCGGATCGCTATTATAACGGCGGACCGCTATTATAACGGCGGATCGCTATTATAACGGCAGATTGCTATTATAACGGCGGATCGCTATTATAACGGCGGATCGCTATTATAACGGCGGATCGCTATTATAACGGCGGATTGCTATTATAACGGCGGATCGCTATTATAACGGCGGATTGCTATTATAACGGTGGATCGCTATTATAACGGCAGATTGCTATTATAACGGCGGATCGCTATTATAACGGCGGATCGCTATTATAACGGCGGATCGCTATTATAACGGCGGATCGCTATTATAACGGCGGATTGCTATTATAACGGCGGATTGCTATTATAACGGCGGATTGCTATTATAACGGCGGATTGCTATTATAACGGCGGATTGCTATTATAACGGCGGATTGCTATTATAACGGTGGATTGCTATTATAACGGCGGATTGCTATTATAACGGCGGATTGCTATTATAACGGCGGATTGCGATTATAACGGCGGATTGCTATTATAACGGCGGATTGCTATTATAACGGAGGATTGCTATTATAACGGCGGATCGCTATTATAACGGCGGATTGCTATTATAACGGCAGATTGCTATTATAACGGCGGATTGCTATTATAACGGCAGATTGCGATTATAACGGCGGATTGCTATTATAACGGCGGATTGCTATTATAACGGCGGATTGCTATTATAACGGTGGATCGCTATTATAACGGCGGATCGCTATTATAACGGTGGATCGCTATTATAACGGCGGATTGCTATTATAACGGCAGATTGCTATTATAACGGCGGATCGCTATTATAACGGCGGATCGCTATTATAACGGTGGATCGCTATTATAACGGCGGATCGCTATTATAACGGCGGATTGCTATTATAACGGCAGATTGCTATTATAACGGCGGATCGCTATTATAACGGTGGATCGCTATTATAACGGCGGATTGCTATTATAACGGCAGATTGCTATTATAACGGCGGATCGCTATTATAACGGCGGATCGCTATTATAACGGCGGATTGCTATTATAACGGCGGATTGCTATTATAACGGCGGATTGCTATTATAACGGCGGATTGCTATTATAACGGCAGATTGCTATTATAACGGCGGATTGCTATTATAACGGTGGATCGCTATTATAACGGCGGATTGCTATTATAACGGCGGATTGCTATTATAACGGCGGGTTTGCCAGCGCACGCCAGGAGCGGTTCACAGCCGAGGAGACCGGCGTTCTCGTCAGGGCCGTAAAACACAGAGAAGTGACATTGGGGATGATGGAGAAACACACACATTAGCTTCGGTTAAACAGGCGTATAATAATTTGGGTAAATGTGTTGCTAGATTTATGCCTATTTTTTCACATCTTCACGGACACAACAATGATTTCCCTCGTGTGTTAATATTTTTCCTTGTAATAATGTATGATTTGCAAAAATGAAAACTGCTGTGTCTGTTTAGATTAGAGAATCAAAGTGTGTGTGTTGTTCACATGCTACATAATGGCCAAGCACGCGCCCTTAAAATAGCATCTGACTAACGCGCGGCGCCGCTGTCTTTAGACTCGGTTTCTCCTGGTCAGCGGCGGAGTTGTTTTCTGAAACTGGAGAATATCACCAGGGAACGTTTGCGCCGGAACACACTCCTCTTTTCACTGAACCGCCCCCCCCCAAGCGCAAGTTCATTCCCTAATTTACCGACGTGCGTCTGTGGAGGGAAGAGTCCGCTGTGCGCGGGTGCAGAACAGGAATGACACATGCGGCGGTGTACAAAGTCAATTGCGCTGGGTGCAAGATAGGGCCCAGAGTCTACATGTCTCCTTCCACGTTCTCTCGCTCTGCGCTGGTAATGCACTATTTCCTCACTATAGGCTGCCGGGGGAAACGAGACTCATGTTAATTACATGGAAACTGTGCCGTTAATGGAAGCTGTCAGTGGAGGAAAGCCAACAGAAAACTAAAGTTCAGCCAAACATCCGCCAGCAGGAAGACTGAAATCCTCCTCGACGCGACGAGGAAAGTTCAGTGTATGGACCAGACACACTTTAAATGCTGCTTTCACATTAATATTCTACTTGTGTTATGGAAATGCACACTTAAAAAACAACAACAACATTAAAACAATGAAGGAGCTAATTTTCTAGTCATGCCATTTGTAAATGCAGTATTTAAATGTCTATTTCACTGTTTTTATCAATAAATAACTATTTTTAAATGCAGAGTACATCGCTTTGGATAAAAGGTGAAAGTGTTTACGACTCATTGTCTCAGTTTTCAGTCTAAACACGGCTGTTTAATGGAAATTAGACTTATTACAGAGTGAACCTTGCTCACAGAAAAAAAAGCTGTTTCTTCTTTTTTTTTTAAAGGAGTAAATGGAGTGAAAATGGAGACTCTTGCTTCTAAGATGGTTCTCGTGAGAAAAAAAGACCACGAACAGGTTATAATGGAAAGTCTGAGATCTCAATATCAACGCATATTCTAATTTGTACTATTTGTTTTCTCCTCAGATTTAAAGCTGCAATATGTAAGAATTTTGTAATAAAATATCCATAATTCACTTGCACGGTGTGATATATTTCCTGCAGCTGTGTACTTACAATATCCCAAAAGTTCCCAAAGGTTTTTAATTTCAGAGAAATTCCTATTTTAAATAATGGCTCGTCCCTGTTCACTGTCGCCTGGCAATGACGTAATATCCGCGTTATCCCCGGTTTCCGCTCGTACTGCCGTAGTAACCATGGCGACATACGTGGACAACGGCGTTACGTCTAGCGGCGCTCGCGCTGTTGTTTCGTTCACACATTATGACCATGGCATGCAGACTTTGGGACAAAAGAAGAACTAAAACGAGGATCAATATCAGCGTGGCGTTTTCTAGACGCCGAGAGCTAGCGTCCGCGGCTAACTTCCACTCCACAGAGACGCTCTTACATGAGCTTTATTAGACAGGTGAGCAAATGTACATACAACTAATCAATATTATATAGCTCAACATGATGAAATGTCAGAATATGATCAGTATGTTATTCTAATGTTGATCTAGCTCACTGCTAGTCTCATTCAGACAAACTAACACAGAATAACATTATAACTTTCAACACACTCAAATGCAGTTTAGTGTGATCGTGTAGAGCGCTGCGTTACCTTTCATTCGTCTAATAAACTGACCTGTGTGAGTATTAATACAGCACTTGCGGGTCCTTATTCCTTTACATCCGCAGGACTCGCGTGTGACGCTGATATCTGTCTCTCATTAGCAATCGCGATTGGCTGTCAAAAAAAACAAGTTCTGAAAGTGATTCCAACGACATGATTCCTGTGTAGTTATAGTTACAGTTGTAGTGTGGACTTGTGTTGTTAGTGTTTACTAAACCTACAAATATTCAAAATCCTTTTCGATAACTAAAATGAAGCTGAAGTCAAAAGATCAACTTTGAATACATAACCAGATATGAGAAATGTTGCTTTAGAAACTAAAAGTTGAAGTACTAAAATTACTTAAAAACTACTTAAAGTTATATAGAAATATATAAAACAAACTAAAATGGAAATAAAAATTAAGCTAATTTAAAATATGATTAAATACTATATTAGTATATCAATAGTTCATACTTAATTGGAATACGTCTTTTATTGATACTATTTGGTATTGAATTAATTATTGTTTACATGTAGAATAAATATAAAACTTTTTTTTTAAATCTCTCACTTTTTGAATTGCATTCTGGGATTGCATTCTCCCTCCAAGAATGATGCTTTGGAATTTGGCAGACGAAGATGTACTTAGAGACAAAGAGACTTTAAATGTCCTGTAGGTAGGCATCTCTCTAGATTTGGGAACAGAAGGACTTTCTCTGTCAGCTCACTTATTTCCCTCATCATTTCATCTCTCGCCGTCTTCTGCTCTCCATCCGTCGCTCCACAGGGACACACGCAGAGAGAGGAGCGGGCCGAGAGCAACTATAATCTGCAGTGAAATTGGGACAACTCTCTCAAATTTGGGTCTCATTGGACACTATTGGCCTCTGAACCCAAGCCAGAGCGGATGCACTGCAAAAACATTGTATTTTTGTCTCGTTTGCCGTTTAAATATCTAAAAATTCTTAAATCAAGAGGCATTTACTAAAGTAGTAAAAACAAGCAAAATGATCTGCCAATGGGGTAAGAGTTCAAATGGAAACAAAATGATTTATCTTACCCCATTGGCAGATCATTTTGTTTGTTTTAAGAAAAACTCACTTCATTTAGATTTCCCCCCCCCCCCAGAAAACAAGACATAATATTGTATGGCATTTTACCAGGGTTCCCACACCTTGGTGAACTTCAAATTTAAGGACTTCACGTGGGAAACAGGACTAAAGGACTTTCCAGGTCCAATATCCTCAAATTCAAGGACTTAGGGTGCTTTCACACCGGCCTCATTTAGTGCGCATCCCACTCGGTGCGCATCAAAAGCGGACCAAACAAGCGTACCGGGTACGCTTTCAAATGAACTCTGGAGCGGTTCGTTTGTGGTGAGAACATGATCGACCTCGAACAGACACAACTGCCAAAGAACTGCACATTTTTGGGCTAAACCAGCTGCTGTAGTCAGCGGCGCTGTGCATTATGTCACTGTTTAGCAACATTAATGCATGCGTCACCTCCTGAAGTGACTTGCGTGCGTGCATTCAAACATTATTTTCAAGCTCGCTTCATTCTCAAATGTTACTGTTTGCCTAAAGTGGTGTAGAACTATATAATAAACTATGACCAGGGACACAATCAGCGCGTTGTCTGCCGGATTTTCCTCCTCTTTGTTTACTTTGTGTGTGTGTGTGTGTGTGTGTGTGTGTGTGTGTGTGTGTGTGTGTGTGTGTGTGTGTGTGTGTTGTGTCTATTTATCTAACGGATAAATAAAGTTCTTTGAATTGAATTGAATTGAATACTTCCAAGAGATGGAATTTCCCCGCACGTTAATTCGGACCAATAACAGTGCAGTTATGGAAATACGTTCAAGACACATCTGGCCAACGAGTGATGTGGATGTTGTCACGTGACTGCATTTTGGTTCGTCTCAAAAGGAAGCAAAACGCCTGAAAATGCTACAAAGTATTATTTTTCGCCCTTGGTCCGGACCAAATGAACCGAGCTACAGATGTGAAAGCAGCCTTAATGTGGGGACACATTTGTGGTGTCCAACAACAAACGTTGAGGTTCCATCGTAGTAGTTTCGCGCGCGTGAACGGCATGGCAACGTACAACACAAAGCACCTGACGCGGGAAACACTTATTGTAACGCGTAACTAACGTAAATCAAGCGAGCGAGTATGCACAGGCCACGAAGTGTTGGCGGAATAACACATTAGCGGACCGGAGGGAATATTATGGGATTTTCTCCAGAAATTTTCAAAAACTTTCCAGGGCCTTGATTTTTTTTTTTTTTCAGATTCACAAACTTTCAAGGATTTCAAGGACCCGTGGGAACCCTGATTTACTCGTCTAGTAAATGCATCTTGGTTTAAGAATTTTTAGATATTTGGACTGGAAACAAGAAAGTGAGAAAAGCCTTGTTTGCAGTGTGAGGACAGAGACGAGGAAGAAACACCTGAAAACGCTCACCAATATAAAATAGGCTCCCCAACAAGTATTTCTCGAGGATGTTCTTTCATAACTCACGAGACTCCTCAGAAGAGCACGACTGTAAATAGATCAGAAGCCGGGCAGATCCTCAAGAGCCTCAAACATGGAAAGCGATAACCATCAGGCCATGTGAGACAGAAGCTGGCCTGAAACCCAAAACACACACAACTGGGCCGTTTCTCCGATGTAAGACCGTGTGAGGTCATCAGGGTCATCACAGGCGTGTGTGGATCACGATCCGGACAGGAACATGTACTGGTGTAGTACGGCAGGTTTAAGTACCTCAGGTTTGTGATAATCACAGTAGAGCTTCAGTATTAGGCTTCTTACAAATACATCATCCAATAAAATGACTTTACTCACATCTGATGGACCAAGTGGACTCATGATGCCTTCAAATACTATGAATTTTAAAGAAATTATGACATTAAGAAGTGCTGGGCAATCTCATATTTCAACTTCAAAATCTCGTACTTCAAAAAAGTGAAGAGATTTTTTTTTTTAAATGTATTTTATGGCAAGATTTACAGCTATAGAAGATTCATAATAAAAAATGTGCATATTAAAACTTGGTGCAAGCTTAATATAACAGCCCCTGGTCACAATCATTGTGGTGGCTATTATTTAAATATGAATAAATATGAATGTGAAATATGAATAAATGTCTTCCTACATACACTACCAATCACTAAAACATTGAGACTTGAATGATGAAGAAAATTGATTGATTCGATATAGTGCAACGATTAATCACATCCAAAATAAGTTTGTGTTTACATAATATATGTGTGTGTGTGTACTGTGTATAATTATTTTGTATATAAATACATGCAGATGCAGATGCAGATTATTTTATTTAATGCCATGTCAGCATTCAAAGCTATTTTCATGGCAACAATTCAATTACAAAAATACAAATATCATATAAATATAATAAAAACAGAACAAACAACAAGTCATTATACAAGATTTTTTAAATTAACATATGATAAAAAATCCAAAACCTCATATGCATGTATATATAAGAAATATTTGTATATATATACTGTATATATATTTATACATAATTTATATTATATATAAATGTTATATATATAAATATATAATTTTTTTTCTTAAATATATACATGCATATGTGTGTGTATTTATATATACAAAATAATTATACACAGTACACACATATATTATGTAAACACAAACTTATATTCAGATTTTAAAGTGTATTTGGAGCAGATGTTTAGCCAGACGGGCCTCGATTGGGAGTGAAAACACTTTTAGACTGTGGACTAGCACTCTAGTGAGTCACTTTGGTGAATTTGTCATCCATAAAAATATAGGGACACGTTCGTGAATAACCATGAAAAATGACGGACAGTGTTTCCATCAGGAAAACCGACAATGCAATAGCGCTTTCTCCGCCTGTCTCTTTCATTTCTCCTGTTCCTTTCCTATTAGCGGCCTCTTCTCATCGGCCTCTCTCACTGTTGGTCAGTTCTCTTAATGCACCATTAGCAGAGAAAGCCGAGCGGACGTGCTGATAGTGTTCGCTCTCTCTCTTCCCCATCCGCCGCTAGCTTGATTGGGTTGTGAGAGCTCCATTAGGAGCCGTTTACGCGACTGCGCCGCGAGACCCTCGCTAGGGTGCAAATGGAGTCAGTCGATTACACACACCCTGTGCCATATCACTCTTCTCCAGCTGGGCTCATTTACACGTTACAAATAATGACTTCATTTCCTACACTTTCAGCATTTCCTTTGGCTCCACTTGTAATGTAGTGTCCAAAAAACTTTTCCATCCTCTTATAAAATTGCGTTTTTGCTTCTTTGCGTATACAAATGAGGTCCATAATTGTGACTTTATTATGTTTTTTTTGGATATTCACTTTTATTTAGAGTATATATGCAGGTGAAACGGGAAAAATATCTAGCAAAAGTTCATTTATTTCAGTAATTCAACTTAAAAAGTGAAACTAATATATTACATAGACTCATTGCATGCAAAGTGAGATATTTCAAGCCTTTATTTGTTATAATTTTGATGATTATGGCTTACAGCTTATGAAAACCTTTTCACAATATTCTGGGGTTTTCATAAGCTGTAAGCCATAATCATAATGCCATATTTTATACTTCTTGAGTTATAGGCATGCAAACTTCAGACAAAAAACACGAGAAGTGCTTTTTTCCCATATTTGAACCATCACCGTTGACATATAATGCAACAAATATGGCTAAAGTCCACATATTTTACTAATAGATCTACCAATCTCTGTGAAATAATGATGCAGCCATCTTTATTAAGCCATTTTTACACCCCTGAGATCAAAATCTCAGGATAAAATTGTAATTTTGTCCAAAATATTGACAAAATAGTGGATTGGACATACATGACATTTAATATTTTGTCTTTCTTCTTCATTTATGCATTTATTTCACTAGAAAATAAATGATCAGAATAAATAAAATTGCCAGGGACCTTTGTTTAATTTGACAAGAGTTTTTTTTTTTTACCTTGGATCCATGTAAACTGGAGGAGACTCCAAAATAAAATTAGAAAATTTTAAAATAGCATAATAGGGGCGTTTGAAACTTTATCTCTTTTTATTTAATTTAATTTTTTCACTCTAAGGCAGAAAAGGCTTCAGTGCCAAATAAACTAGCTTGACCAAATGGAAATAAAATAGTTTTAAACAATTTATAATGGGATTAATACTAGGTTCTTTTATTTTGACGATAGATTTAATGGTTTTGACATTGAACTCTGTTATTCAGTTCATAAGTCTTCTGTTATGACTAGATGCAGATTTCAGAGTCATAACAGACGATCTGCATTTCAAAACCATTACATGTATTGTCCAAATAACAGAGCGACTTTACCATCAGTACATCCTGATCTCTGAATCTTTCTAAATATGCAAATTGCTGTTTGAAATTAAAGTTTAAAAGTTAGTACGTTTTGATGTTCATGTTCAAGAAATCACAGTGTCTGTAGCATTTCTCTAGTAAACAAGTGGCCAAATATTAAAGATTAAGTGGATATTTGAATTAAATGTTGTTTGGCTAGTAATGAACATGGATTTGATTATGCTGTAAAGTGTAACAACAACAATCACCAGGCCGCTGGCTCTCCCTGCAGGCGTTTGTTATAATACATAATGCACATAATTTGATTATATGACATTATGTATTTTAGCGTGTGTGATCATTAAAACCATTTGATTACTTGCTTTTGATACTTTCTTTAAACTAATTAATGCCTCATTGTATTGCATTTTACTTAGGTCTATTTTTATCACCACAAAAAACTGTCCGATTAATCGTCAAAATAATCGACCGATTACTCACATTACCAAAATAATAAGCCCTACTAATTATTGACTTAGTTAATTTAGCAGGGCTCTATGGCTTCTGTGATGCAGAAAATATGGAAAAGAATCACGGAATGCAGTCAAAAATTGTATAAAACGAAATGTCACGGAATTTGGCAAATTTTGGATGAACAAATATGACAAAAAAATGCACAAAAAAAACTTGTTTGGGAAAGCACACTATAAACACATATAAAACCTAATAACAATAAGAATTTTTAGTTTTAGACCCAATTTCAGAAAGAAAAAAAAAAACCTAAAGAAACACATATGTTTGTCTTTAGGTCCATCAGATCTCATGGAAGGGCGATGGGATTGAAGGGCGATGGGATGGAGCGCGTGTCAGCTGACCTGGAGCTGTGAATGTGTGTGAGCGCGGTGGCTAAAAATACAGCTGACCAGGAATGACAAACATGTAAAGTCTGATTCTCTCTCTCTGAGACACGAGGGACCTGCCCAGCCGGCTCACTGCGAACACAAAACAAGACCTGTGTGCATGTGTGCATCTGTCTATGTCAACACAAATATGTGCCATTTCCACAGAAATCCAGTTTCTTGCGTCATATAAAGCAGAAAAATCCACATTAATGGCCATATAGTAGCAGTGTGCTAGTCTTAAAGATATAATCAGGTATCATTGCATTGGCTAAACTCATTTTAATTCTACTTTCTTGCATTCAATGCTATGCATCCTCAATGGAAATTCAGGAATTTATCTGTAATTTAAAAGACAAGCTCTAATAGAAGTACACGTGTGTAAAAGCAAATATGTTTAGCTACACAAGTTCGATTGCTTAGGTCACTGTGTGTCATAACGACACATTTGCAATCCTTGCATAAAGTATTTTTCTGGCCTTATGTCTGCGAGTGCAACTCAAACCTGATGAAGCAGAACACACAACATACATTTACTGATGGAATAAAGTGAAAACATTAAGAAAAATGTACCAAAATAAATGTGCTTTTATTTAAATTGACTTGTGTGAAAGATATGAACACGCTCGGTTGCATCTGTCATATTTGTTCTCTGGTTATGGATTAATATCTTCATGTTTGGTGTAGACGGGTCTCTAGGCAACTGAAGTATAAGATCGCTGGATCATGAAGAACTGAGCCGTCTAAGTGTGTGTGTGTGTGTGTGTGTGTGTGTGTGTGTGTGTGTGTGTGTGTGTGTGTGTGTGTGTGTGTGTGTTACAGACTGAGTCTCGATGAACAAATATTAAAGCTATAGACATAATGTGCCACAGTTGGTTAATGCTTTTATATGCAACAGAAAACACTCACAAATTCAAGAATCAGCGTGTGTGTGTGTGCGTGTGTGCGTGTGTAAACCCCCTCAGATTTAACCATCAGAACGGGATGTTTGGAGATGAGATTTCTGCATGTCTCACTGTCTGCAGGGATTCAGTGTCTCTTTACTTTCCCAACAGGCTTTTCAA
Source organism: Phoxinus dragarum (assembly GCA_033366665.1). Taxonomy (NCBI): domain Eukaryota; kingdom Metazoa; phylum Chordata; class Actinopteri; order Cypriniformes; family Leuciscidae; genus Phoxinus; species Phoxinus dragarum. Next base: position 23,360 of record JARPMJ010006237.1, read on the forward strand.
TCAATAAGACATTGACAGAATGTCTCTAATAATAGGAGGTCAAACATTGGGCAGAACTAATACTTACACACACAGTTCACAGATCCTCCGGGTAAAGACTGAGCTGTAAAGACTCAAACAAAGTTTAGGCACGTCCATGGATCGCTCTAATCTAATTTCAACACCCCTAAACATCACATTAAAAGCGATATGTGGTTTGGGCACTTTAATATGGCATTTAATAGGAGTATTATTGATTTGACGGCACTGACACCATCGGATTGAACTGAATTGAGATGAATAATGGCACTAGTGTCTTCTGTAGAGCTGCTTACAGCTGAATCGAACTTGATGAACTTCACGCAGTTATTGATCTGAATTGAATCAGCATTGAAATGAACTGATCAGGGGTGTGTTTCCCGGAAGCATTGGTAAGCCGCGTTTCCACCGAAATTACCCGGAACAATTTGTCCCAGGAACTTTTTTTTGCCCCAGACCAGATGCTCTCTGCGATCACACCGCGGTCTAAAGTACCGGGAAGATTATAAACTGCTCGACGGCTCCTCCCAGTCTGTGACGGACAGTAATCAGTTTTGAGCGCCACATTTATAATAAGTATGGAGGAGATTCAAACTGTGCTGCAGTTGTTTGTGATGTATTGGTTTACTAACGAGGTAATTAACGGCAGAAAAGAGACGAGCACTGATACTAAAGCGTGTTCAGAAAGCTCGTAATGCTATAAAATTAGACGATGCGGACATTGACCGTGAGACGGCTGGGACGAACGCGCAGAAAATTTCCTGTTACACAAATACGCTTAATAAAGCCTGACCCTCGGCGTCCGTCCAGCTGTGTTTTTTTTTTTGTTTTTTTTATATATACAAATATAATTTATTTATTTTAGTTTGTCAAGAGATTTAAACCAATGTGCGAACGAGCTCTAGAACGAGCCTATGATTGAATCTGGTAATAAAACAAAATAATTCGAAATATTAGAAATATTCCTCAGATGCCATGTCGGTAACTAAATGTCTAGTATTAAGTCGATCTCAAACGATTCATTAAAATAAGTTATTACTCCACCAAGTTCGTGACATTCACGTGGTTGAACGACCAGTTTGCGGCGGTATGGATTCAGGATCAGTCGTGAGGAGCTATAGTAGTGAAGCGGCGAGTCACGTTGCTAACACACTCCTGAATAGCAGCACTATTGTCTTTTTAGCTGCTTTTCAGCCGAATTTGTCTGTCTGCATCACTGATTCTGTTATTCCCCTGTCTATTATTGTGAAGCTGCTTTGAAACAATCTGCATTATATCAAGCGCTATAGAAATAAAGGTGACTTGACTTCACATGTCACTTCCTGTCTATGTGGGCGGCTCTTGTCTCAATGCTGAAAGTCAAATGTTTGGCTGCTGGAGATTACAGAAGTTTTGCAGATGAAAAAAAAACACTCAAACTGTTTTGAGTGATGGGACAGATTTGGGAGAGAGAGACACTGAGATTTGGGAAATTTGCATGAGATTTGCCTGGCATCATCTGAGAGTGAGAGTGGCGGATGATGTGTGTCGGTGGGATCGTGCAGCTCGTGGGTCGCGGTCGGTTCGGTGTGTTTGGTGAGAACGAGCATCTGATCATCACACCTGACGCTCGCTGTGACCCTC
>JARPMJ010006237.1:30000-35000 GCA_033366665.1 Phoxinus dragarum
CTGTCATGGCAACTAAAAAATTGGCAGGGACAAAATAAATACTGATTTTTTTATTTATTATTGAGAACATTATATAAACAAAGAAGGAAACAGTCACAATGTAGAACAAATAAACAAGAAAAAAGAAAAAAAGGTAGAAGACGGGTATATAACTGATCAGAATAGATCACATATGAAGGAAAAGATTAAAAGACTTGCATATTTCAATTGTTTTTAAAGCCTTCTTAGTTAGAGATAGTCCCAAAGTAATGTTGGACTTCAGCAAGCAAAACATAAAAAAGTGGTTTCTGACCTGAAAATGTAAATGTATGTATATCAAAGTTCGTTAACAAAAAATATTAAGTATTTTGTTTTTGTGTAAATGCTCTTTTTTCCAATTAACAATTCCAAACAAAACATTTCCCTCTGAATACTGATTAACTAGTAGTTTATGTGGCAGCAATTTTTTAATGAAAAAACATCAAAAATGCACTAATAAATCATTCCCAATCCCAATAAGCCCAGGAACTTCTATTAAACTGTCAAGTTGACAGCCAGATACGATCAATAATTACAATTACGCCACAATAAATGAAAACGAGTGATGCACAGAGACCGAGTCTGCTGATCAAATATTGCTTGGCTCATAACGGAGAAGATTCCTGCCAAGAGTCTGGCCGTTATAAACATGGAGGAATCCCTTGCGGAGACACAGGACAGGTGTGCACGATAAACAACAGTCCGAGAGGACATGAAAGAGGCTATTTTTAAGTAACTGGCATGACTGGAAATCAGATCCCTCAGGTCCTGAAGGTCAAAGGGTCACAGCAGAAGATGTCAGCGATGTGGCTCGAATGCCTGGTTTAGATGAGCTGATCTCACAGTTTCAGGAAAACACGACTCGCAAAAGAGCGTCCGGAAATTATGATCAGGGGTGCACATGTTACGCAGGTACGCATGCGTGACAAAAATCAGGAATGCGTAATGCCACTTGTGTTACTACGTGCCTTTGCGTACTTTAATGCAACCTAGGCAGTGTTAATTTCATTTTTTCACAGACGAAAACGAGACATTTTCGTCAACAAATAAAAACTAGACGAAAATGTTAGGGAGGGACGATTGGGGAAGTGATCCAGTCAGAACTGATTTGCGTTTGTGGAAGATGCGCTTGTGGAAGATCTACCCAGCGGCACACGAGTCGGCATGCGCTTGATGCACGTCTCAAATCGTTAAAAAATGTATACATCTGGAAGAAAGAGAAGAGCAGACATATGGATAGATCTGAATAAGAGTGACGACGCGAAAGAGCTTTATTCGGTATGTTTTTCTGTGCGAACACACACACACACACACACACACACACACACACACACGACCCGAAGCGTGCAGCCCCGCAATCTAATAATAATGTTAATAATTTTTATTGATGAGTGAATACACTGATGTTTTTAACATGACTGTGGTGTTAAGTAGAGCGTGATTGATACTGAGAGAATAACATACAGATCATATTCTAACATTTCATCATGCTGAGCTATATAACATTGACTAGTTTTATGTACATTTGCTCACCTGTCTAATAAAGCTCATGTAAGAGCGTCTCTGTGGAGTTGAAGTTAGCCGCGGACGCTAGCTCTCGGTGCCTCGAAAACGCCACGCTGATATTGATCCTCGTTTTAGTTCTCCTTTTGTTCCAAAGTCTGCTTGCCATGGTCATAATGTGTGAACGAAACAACAGTGTGAGCGCGCCGCTAGACGTAACACCGTTGTCCACTTCTGTCGCCATGGTTACTACGGCAGTACGAGCGGAAACCGGGGATAATGCGGACATTACGTCATTGCCAGGCGACAGTGAACAGGGACGAGCCATTATTTAAAATAGGAATTTCTCTGAAATAAAAAATCTTTGGGAACTTTTGAGATATTGTAAGTACAATATAATTGCAGGAAATATATCACACCGTGCAAGTGATTTTTGGATATTTTATTAAAAAAATCTTACATATTGTAGCTTTAAAACAGAATCAAGAAACACTAAAATAGAAAACAAAAAACAAACCAAAAGTTGGGGAAAAAAATGAAACAGATTTCATAGGACGGCTACATCCGGCTATGTGCCACAGGACATATTATGTTGTGCCCTTTTTACCCCAGCAGCCTCTCACACGCCAGCTTCCCTCACGTGCACTCGCTCTCCCTGGTGCTCATGGGTAACGCACCCGAGCGGAGTTTAAAACTCAGAGTGATTGATTAAGTGCCGGTCAGATCAGCGCCGGACAATAGAGAGGAGGAAAGGGCAATCCATCACCATGAAGGCGGATGCCAGCGCGAAGCACACCAGATAAATGAGCGCGCGAGCGCGAGGAAGGGGAGATGCAGAGACGGGTTGCTCTGTTGACGCGGTCCTGCTACAGACCCGCCGCTCGTCAGGGGAACATCGGAGTCCCCGTTTCTGGAGCAGCACGGAGTCTCCACCGGAATTATACATGAGTCAAAGTGTGTGTCGTCATCAAGGCCTGATTCTAGATTCTGTTTGTGTGTGGGTGTGTGTGTGTGTGTGTGTGTGTGTGTGTGTGTGTGTGTGTGTGTGTGTGTGTGTGTGTGTGTGTGTGTGTGTGTGTGTGAGATGGGGGGACGGATGCATGTGTGTGTGTGTGTGTGTGTGATGGGGGGACGGATGCATATGTGTGTGTGTGTGTGTGTGTGCGCGCGCGCGCGTGTGTGTGTGTGTGTGTGTGTGTGTGTGTGTGTGTGTGATAAATGAGAGCAGTATCATTGAGTCAGTATCTATCAGAAGACAGAAATAAAAAGGGAGACGCCACTCACTGTATTTCAGAAAAATAAGGAATTAAGCGACTCTGGTTCCAACTCCGACTACGGTTCTGTAAACTAATCTTTCTGTCATTTTTGGACAATTTTTATTGCATTTGCTATCAGAAAGCATGTTGTCAAATTAGACAATTTCAGATTCAAACAGAACAATACTAATAAAACGGGTTCTGCTTTCACATCTACTGCACATTAAAGCAATACTTTAGTTGTTCTGTAAAGCTCTGCATCTTCAAAGCAGCAAATTTACACCATAGAAAAGTATCAGTAAATTGGATGCTTAAAATTGATTTTAAATAAAAATAAAATGTGCGTCCTGATTCTGAACTGGCACTTAAATTACATACTTTATTTTGGTGTCTGTCCGCAAACAAAAGCGAAGTCATTCCAGAATCATTAACAGAAGAAAAACGTTTCATAATGTTCGTCTACTTGGCAACAAAGGCTGATTGCTGCAAATTATGGATTCTGACTGGGGGGGAAACATTTAAGCCAATTCAGAGCAAATACTTAAACCAGATATATTGGCTCTAATACTTTAACCAGATGTATTGGATATATATAAGAGTATCAAGACATTTAGGTTAAAAAAAATTTACTTAAGGGCTGAAAAGAGCTATAGAGGGCTATACAGACCTATATTTTATAATTTTAGCCATAAGCCTTGACAGACTAGTATTATATACAAGTCCACTTTAGCTCAACAAGAGAAACTTCTGATCACAGTAGAGCAGTGGTTCTCAATCAGGGGGTCATACATTATATTGTTATATTAAAGTCCCACTGTGGTGTAAATCCATCTTTTAATGTAGTTTATGTGTGTATGTGGTGTTATTAATCTGCTTTAACACACACCATGTGTAAGTTCATAAGTGGACAGCATTGCTGAGTATTTTCTGCTTAAAACTGCAGTGAACCAAAGACAGTCTCAAAAACACGGTTTGAAATCGCTGGTGTTTCTGACGTCACACACTACCTTGACCAATCAGATCAACGTGTGATCGTCCACCAGTGGATCTCTGAGTGAGTGAGTGAGTGGAGGCGGGGCTCATCTGCATATTCATAGAACCGTGCATACTAAATGAGGCAAAGGTGTCGAGTTACATTCAAGATATTTTAAGGCATGAGGAAATGTAAAAAAAGTTTAAATATGTAATTTTGGTGATCAAAGATGAGTTTTGAGGGATATAATTTCTGCCTACAGGAGGACGTTAAAAATAATCTTAATTAAAAACAAAGTAAATCATATTAAAACATAAAATCCCTTCAAAACTATTGTTTTGTCGTAATTAAAGAAGATTCAGAAGGAAATTCAAATATTGTTATACAATAGGGGTACTTTGAGTCAAAAAGCATGAGAACCGCTGCATTAGATTCATCAGTAGCCGGTAAACTGTATTACATAGCAAGGTATGCTAATGTCTCAGACCAGCGCAGGTCAGGAGGGTACGAGATGAACACCAAACACACGCCGAACTCATAAACAGTGGAAACTATGATTGCTAGTGTGATGCTGAGCAGAAGCAACGTCACCCATCAGCTGAGAGCAAACATCTGCCGTCGGGAAAAGCCTCCAGATTGAAACACTCACATCACGTGTGTGTGTGTGTGTGTGTGTGTGTGTGATTTCACAGCACAAACCTGCTCTGTAGTCACTAACCAGACAATCCAGTTCAACCAGGAGCTCATCTGCATAACTACTTCAGTAAATTGCTTGAAACAATATATTATGGGTATGAACCACTTTTGAACTTTCTATTCATCAAAGAATTCAGAAAAAAAATTGTACAGAACTATTTTTGATTAATCGCGATTGATCGAATCCAAAATAAAAGTTTGTGTTTACATAATATAGCCTATGTGTGTGTATTGTGTATAATTATTTTGTATATATAAATACACACACATGCATGTATATATTTGAGAAATATTTGCATTTTTACACTGCATATATATTTTTATATTATATATAAATATAATTATTTTATATATAAATAACACATTTTTCTTAAATATATACAAGCATGTGTGTGTGTTTATATATACAAAATAATTATACACAATACACACACACATATATTATTTAAACACTTTGGATTAGATTAATCGCGATTAATCGTTTACAGCCCTAATTGATAGTAATAATAAATGTAAAAAAAAATCAAAATATTCCCAATCCAGACCTTTTCACT
>JARPMJ010006237.1:40000-54628 GCA_033366665.1 Phoxinus dragarum
CGGACGCTCTCCTCAAACTACGATACGATACGTGTGTGTAAGTTACGCTAGCAGAGGTCATGTACAGTAAGTCTTAAAGGTGTGTTTAAAGTGGTGTCAGAGAGGGTGAGAAATGGTCATGACAAACGTAATTACTACCGCTGGAAATATGCGAGGCCTTCAGGGGTTTGCAAGGAAATGGCAGTGGATGCAAGGCAACAGAATTGGGTTATATAGTTTTAGCTAAATTTAGATTTTAATGTTTAGTTCTGTGCATATGCACGAAAGAAAAGACTAATTACAACTCAGTACGCAAATTAATAATTGAAAGGCCAATATGAAAATAAACGCTGAAAGAATATCAACTGCACTTACAGAATATAAATATGAATCACTTATGGTTTGATTTTTATTTAACATTTAATTCATGTTTATTTAATATGAGTTTGTAAATAAAAATCTTACATTTCTTTGAAAGTAAATGGTTTATAAATAAAATGCATCTACAGCTGAAATTACACACATTATTTGAAATTATCAGGCCATTGTTTAGTATCTTTATAGTTTTATTCATATTTTTTATTAATTTTTATTTTTAAATGTTCTCTTTTAATTTTACATTTAGGTAATATTTGTTGTGTTTTTGTCCATTTTTATTAGATTTTAAAAATATATATATATATATAGGTATTTGTTCATTTTTATTTAAGTTTTAGTATTTTAGTTCATCAAATTAAACAGATAGTTTGTACTGTATTTTGTTTTTATTCTAAACTGTTTTAATTATTCTTATTTCTTTTTATTATTTTAATTTCTTCTATGTAAAGCACTTTGAATTACCATTGTGTATGAAATGTGCTATATAAATAAACTTGCCTTGCCTAAGATAAAATTGGCAACTAGCTGAAATAAAAAAATGTATGTAGCCTATTTTATTTATTTCAGTTAGCGATTATTTTATTTCAAGTAAAAAAAAAAAAGAAGTTTTTAGTTAGAAATGCACCGATTACAATTTTCTAGGCCGATTCCGATCTCCGATTTTTCTAACCACTTTACAGCACACAAAAATATTTATTTTCTTTATTTTGTTTTTATAAAACGCCATATACTTTTACCCAAACTGAATAATAAAAACAAGTTTAAATGGGTACATTTTCTATAAATATTGTTGAGTCTTCATTTTCTTTTCTGACATGCAAATTATGTGCATTTTGGGCACTTTTTGTGTCAAATCATATTTATTTTGTCCATCTAAAGTGTGCTTTCACTTTAATTAAGCGTGAGCAGCAAAAATAGACTTTCTGCTTGCGCTGTAAATCGGCCGTAATTCACGAGGTTTCCTACATGTGAGGCCAATTCCAGTCACCAGCCGATCAATCGGTGCATCTCTACTAACAATTGAATGTGTTAGCATATGGCGCTGTGAATGACACGTATCTCTGTCTCTCGTGAAGGGAAATCTTTTAACAGCTGTATTGCTCTTGCAGGGCTGGCCATTAGGTAATTAGTACGACAGCAGCGCATTATTGACGCGCTCCGACACGTTCCTCCAGGCAACAGAGGAAACCATCACGACTGAAGCTGGTCCACACAACACACACACACACACACACACACTGTCTCCGCCCTGCTCTCAGTCCATCTGTCTCTCTGAAATGAGAACGCTTACAGGTCATTCATATTTCTTATTTCAATCATACTTCTCAGAGGCCATAACTTCACTAAACTCACAATTTCCACATTTCCCTTCCCCTCATAAACACATAAACTCAACATGTGCGGTTCATAAACTGCTCCACTCAATATATCCGGCAGATAAAGGCAGAGGCAAGATAGGTATTTCAAATGAGCCATTAGATGTCACATTACTGACAAATGCATAAAGCGGATAAATTTCTCTCCACTTGCACACAATGCTGTAGATTTTATCCCAGCACTCAATCTGGAATATGAGAGGAACCAGAACGAGATCCATCAACGGCAGGCGTCTGTGGTTCTGCAAGCCGAACGTTAAAAGCGACTGAATCGCTAAACGAACACAATAGTGACTGTGTTTCATGGTGATAAATGACAATATTCAGCCTAATGGAGGATCAAAGACTGAAAATGGATAGTTTGCCAAATAAGTTAATATGCACATTACGTAAATTATGTTATGAAAATGTAAATACATGTAAAATACAAGTTAATATACATTATATAAAATATTAAATAAGTATAAAAAAAGAGGGATGCACCGATATTAAAAATTGTTAAACTCTTTATATTTGAAAGCCGATAACCGATATATCGGCCGATAAATCTAAATCCAAGTTTTTCTATAAATTTTAAAAGACCTGATTACAAAAACAAAAGTCTCACCATTAAAAGCCATGACCCAAGCGCGCAATTATGATGTTCTCATTATAATTGTATGTAGCCGATATGACTTGTGTTGCACCGTATTTTCCTTTTTTTAAGTGATTCCAATCATATTTCAAACAATTCAAACCCATCATGTTGAACAGTGCGCATCTGAAGAGTCTCAGCTGAAGGAAGTAATCCATTATTTAACGGCTTCATTATATCGACCACATTTTTTTATTGGGCCGATAACGGTAACTTTAAAAATGAATATCGACCGATACCGATATATGGTGGCCGATATATCAAGCATCCCTAAAAACAATAATATCTGTAAATGTCTATATTTAAAATAGCAAATTATATTTAAAATAATTTCGACGGAATGATGGAATCATTAGACATTTTTCTGCTAAAAACAAACAGTGGATAGGAAACTGTGATGACAGATGTTGACACCATTAGCTATTAGTCATATACATCTATACAAAGTATAGCAAAAGAAAATAGAGAGGCAATTAGAGAGTTAGCAAATCACCCAAAAAACTTGAGAATAATTTCCCTGGACGGCAGAAATGAGAGAACTATATGAACTGATATTGACAGTGCTGACTATTCCAGCGGAGGAGAAATGCATCAGAGCATTGCCTCCTCCAGCGCCTCTCTTCCCCTCGGTAGAGTCATGTCAACTGCATTTATCCTTTAAGTGCTTTTACATGATGGATGTTAGCGCCTTCAAAAGGGCGTCAGATAAAGGCCAGAAGCAAACGCTTGAGTCTTGAGTAAATGACAGACGCTTCACGGGTCAGCAGGGAGATTTTTAAAGGTGAGAGTTTAGGTGTGGAATATAGAGGTGATGTTTGCTAGCGCAGATGCTACTTTCACTGCCGCGGATAAAAGCTATTCCTTTTCGCTGAGGCCGTATTTAACATTTACGTTATAGTAGATGCTGTCTTTTTCTAATGAGAGTTTATGGCTGCAGGGAAGTAAAAATGCTCGAGACTCTACTACACTTTTTTTTTTTTTAATATTAGGGATGCACTGATATGAACATTTTGGCCGATACCGATAATTCTTTATATTTGAAAGCCGATAACCGATATATTGGCCGATAAATCTAAATCCAATTTTTTATATAATTTTTGAAAGCCTGATTACAAAAACAAAGTCTTACCAATAAAAGCCATGACTCAAGCACACAATTATTAAAATGTTCTCATTATTTTATGTAACCGATATGACTTGCGCTGCACACTGTACAGTATTTTCCTTTTTTTGAAGTGATTCCAATCATATTTCAAGCAATTCAAAACCATCATGTTGAACATCTGGAGTGTCTCAGCTGAAGGAAATAATACATTATTTATCAGCTTTAATATATCAGACAAATTTTTATTAGCAGGCCTTTAAAAATTAACTTTAAAAATGAACATATATCGGCCGATACCGATACGGTGGCCGATATATCGTGCGTTCCTAGTAAATATTGATGTTCAAAGCTCATTGTTGAATCTAAACTGTGGTTTTAATTGTTCGGATATCTAATCTTGATCTTAACGCTGATGGAGGTTAAGATCAGGCCAATCGAGCAGGAGTTTGGGTTTGTCCTGAGACCAACAGAAGAAGACAGAACTTCAATGAGAGTCCTGAAGATAGGATGAACTTATGAAGAAACCACAGAAGAATAGAATCAGTTCTGCCAATACACTCTGAATCCAGAGATTAGAAAGTGTGATTCTCATGTCTGGTTGTCTGACATTAGCAGCTTCAGACGGTGTACATCAGAGAAACAGCCACAGGCGCTCTGAAGATAGACAGAGTGGGCTGGGAAAGAGAAACTTTAACATAAGTGTGTGTATGTCAAACCTATATACAGAACGAACACTGCAACCGAAATAAGATGCATCACAGAAGAAAGAGAGAGAAACTGACTGAGGGAAACCGAGGCGTTGAAAGAGAGAAAGGATGAGTGATTCAGAGAAAACACCCTAATTAACATCTCTCGAGTTCTTTGCTGTCTCTTTATACAAGGTTTAAACTGATCTCTGAGTCGAGGGCTAATAAAAGCCAAAGCACAACCAGTCAAGACTTTAAAAGGAGCAGATCACTCAAAAACTCTGATGTCAGCTTGACTGACAGATTAAAATAGCTTTAAAAGCTTTCAAGTTTAAAGGTTATGGTTTCAAAGTTATACAAGCATAATAACGAACAGACAGATAAAGATACGTTCTGCTCCTTAAAAGACCCCAAAACACTGATCTGAAGATTTTTTATCTCTACATAGTTATGGATAGATAGATAGATAGATAGATAGATAGATAGATAGATAGATAGATAGATAGATAGATAGATAGATAGATAGATAGATAGATAGATAGATAGATAGATAGATAGATAGATATTGTAAGATGATAGATAGATAGATAGATAGATAGATAGATAGATAGATAGATAGATAGATAGATAGATAGATAGATAGATATTGTAAGATGATAGATAGATAGATAGATAGATAGATAGATAGATAGATAGATAGATAGATAGATAGATAGATAGATATTGTAAGATGATAGATAGATAGATAGATAGATAGATAGATAGATAGATAGATAGATAGATAGATAGATGATAGATAGATAGATAGATAGATATTGTAAGATGATAGATAGATAGATAGATAGATAGATAGATAGATAGATAGATAGATAGATAGAAAGATAGAGATAGATAGATAGATGAGATAGATAGATAGATAGATATTGTAAGATGATAGATAGATAGATAGATAGATAGATAGATAGATAGATAGATAGATAGATAGATAGATAGATAGATAGATAGATATTGTAAGATGATAGATAGAGATAGATAGATAGAGATAGATAGATAGATAGATAGATAGATAGATAGATAGATAGATAGATAGATAGATAGATAGATAGATAGATAGATAGATTGATATTGTTAGATGATAGATAGATAGATAGATAGATAGATAGATAGATAGATAGATAGATAGATAGATAGATAGATAGATAGATAGATAGATAGATTTATTGATATTGTAAGATGATAGATATAGATAGATAGATAGATAGATAGATAGATAGATAGATAGATAGATAGATAGATAGATAGATAGATTGATATTGTAAGATGATAGATAGATAGATAGATAGATATATAGATAGATAGATATATAGATAGATAGATAGATAGATAGATAGAGATAGTAGATAGATAGATAGATAGATAGATAGATAGATTGATATTGTAAGATGATAGATAGATAGATAGATAGATAGATAGATAAGATAGATAGATAGATAGATAGATAGATAGATAGATAGATAGATATTGTAAGATGATAGATAGTAGATAGTTAGATTGATAGATTGATTGATAGATAGATAGATAGATATTAGATAGATTATAGATAGATGATAGATAGATAGTTAGTTTGATTAGATAGATAGAATTGGGATTGATAGATTGTGTTTGATTGATAGATAGATAGTATAGATAGATTAGATAGTAGGATAGGATAGATAGATAGATAGATCATGTTTTTCACACGCGGTGGATCAGAGTTGCTAACAGACAGAGAAAGAAAGGAACATTTGAATGGAAGAAAGTGAACTCATCTTCTTCTTTTATATGTGAGGAAGGAACAAGCCGTGTCTCCTGAGAAAACAGAACAATGCATTCAACAATGAGGAAGAGCAGAAAGAAACCGGCAAAGAAAACAGGCAAATCCTCTTTGTGTGGCCTTCAACAAGGAGAGAGAGAGTGAATCCAGTTAATTACGTGTGTGTTTTACACAAGTGTGCGCGCTCTTCCTCCGGCCAGCTTGACTTGCAGACGTGAATAATACAGGAGACTGTTGTCAGACACAACAAGCTCACGAAAAACAGCCATATGTGCAAACTAGAGGTCTGACCGCTCTACCGATAACTAGGTTTGGTCGTACTTGATAACTGATTAATCAACCAATAGTTTTTAAAATGGATACTGACAAAAAAAACATGTAAATAGATGGTAACAATTGTGACAATTAAATATTTGACATTAAGCATCTAGTCAACCGATTAATTACTTTATAACGATATGTCGTGTCGGTTAATCGGCAAACTGTACATATAGAAGAACTAAACTGAGCTGGGACGATCGGCATCACTGTTTTCTCCAGAGCGGCTAGATATATAAATGAACTAACAACAAAAATTAACTTACTTAAGCTGGAGTATGATGCTATTTTGTTCTAGAAAACCATCTTTGTTGCATTATTTTCCTGTTATTACTGTAAAGCTGCTTTGAAACAATGTGTATTGTAAAAGCACTGTATGCTGTAAATAAAGGTGACTTGATTGACATGCTAATGTGTAAAACAGCTGAGGTATAAATCACCAAACTCTTTCTAAACTGCCTTTGGGACACGTCCCGCTCTGTAATTTTACATTACAATATGTTTCTTTATCGCTCTGATGTGTAAATAATGCACAGTAATATCAGTGCATGTACATCTACTGCAGTGCAGCAACATCTTTACATCAAACTAATGAGTGATGTAGAGGGTTTGTGCATTAGAGGACATGATCAACAGAGGCTGAACAAGAGAATGAGAGAAGACAAGGAATAATGGACGGCTGTGTTATGGTGAAATTTAATCACACCAACTCCTCTGACAGAACACCGATAAGACTGTGATCTCACCCGCTCTCCATTACAGAGAGAGAGAGAGAGAGAGAGAGAGAGAGAGAGAGAGAGAGAGAGAGAGAGAGAGAGACATAGCAACCACTCTGCATCCCAGAATACTGGCAGAAGTAGACCATGACAACTCCGCAGCGATGTGACAGAAGCAGGCGATGGAAAAACACAACTTTATATAGAAAACTATAAATACTCCACCCTAACGCTGAGCAAAGTTCAGTGCGGTGGGGAAATGTGCATCGCAAACTCTCCTCTGATGATTCTGTCTTCTGAAGGCTGTGTGTTACAGTAACAACATTACACTGAGACCAGAAAGAAGAACAGAAAAGCTGTTCATCGGAAATTTGGGTGTATAGAATGGGGATGGATGGATGGATGGATGGATGGATGGATGGATGGATGGATGGATGGAAGGAAGGAAGGAAGGAATGGCAGAGCGATGGATGGATGGATGGATGGATGGATGGAAGGAATGGCAGAGTGATGGATGGATGGATGGATGGATGGATGGATGGATGGATGGATGGATGGATGGATGGATGGATGGATGGATGGATGGACGGATGGATGGACGGATGGATGGATGGAATGGCAGAGAGCGATTGATGGATGGATGGATGGATGGATGGAAGGACGGATGGATGGAAGGACGGATGGATGGATGGATGGATGGATGGGGGGATGGATGGATGGGTGGATGGATGGATGGATGGAAGGAATGGCAGAGCGATGGATGGATGGATGGATGGATGGATGGATGGATGGATGGATGGATGGATGGAAGGATGGATGGATGGATATAAGGATGGATGGATATAAGGATGGATGGAAGGAATGGCAGAGCGATGGATGGATGGATGGATGGATGGATGGATGGATGGAAGGAATGGCAGAGCGATGGATGGATGGATGGATGGATGGATGGAAGGGACGGATGGATGGAAGGAATGGCAGAGCAATGGATGGATGGATGGATGGATGGAAGGAATGGCAGAGCGATGGATGGATGGATGGATGGATGGATGGATGGAAGGACGGATGGATGGATGGATGGATGGATGGATGGATGGATGGATGGATGGATGGATGGATGGATGGATGATGGATGGAAGGAATGGCAGAGCGATGGATGGATGGATGGATGGAAGGACGGATGGATGGAAGGAATGGCAGAGCAATGGATGGATGGATGCATGGATGGATGGATGGATGGATGGATGGAAGGAATGGCAGAGCGATGGATGGATGGATGGATGGATGGATGGAAGGACGGATGGATGGAAGGAATGGCAGAGCAATGGATGGATGCATGGATGGATGGATGGATGGATGGATGGATGGATGGATGGATGGAAGGAATGGCAGAGCGATGGATGGATGGATGGATGGAAGGACGGATGGATGGATGGATGGATGGAAGGAATGGCAGAGCGATGGATGGATGGATGGATGGATGGATGGATGGATGGATGGAAGGACGGATGGATGGATGGATGGATGGATGGATGGAAGGAATGGCAGAGCGATGGATGGATGGAAGGAATGGCAGAGCGATGGATGGATGGATGGATGGATGGATCTACAGTCGTCACTGCGGTTACACACACTGAGTGGCATCATTAGTTTTCAGTGTGAATGCGGTGAATAACACACACACACATCTAAAGAGAAAGAGCTTCGAGATCAACTGCACATCTAGATTTGACAAGAAGTCTGAGGTGTATTTGTACAGACGGCTGAAAGCTGCAGAACAGAGAAGCAAATGATCGCTGTAATTCACAGAAACAACTGGATCCAGAGAAAGGAGGATTTGCAGTTATTATTGTGTCAATATGCAGAACTCAGGGGTAAAATCATACGCTATATATTGTATTGACAACTCATCAATTAAATATTTACCATCGTATATTCTGAGTAGTTTTTAAATGAAACACTGACAAGTTTTCGTGCTGGATGATATGATGATATATAGGCTAAAACATTGATATAAGTGATTTAGACCTATATTGTATTTATATAAAGCGTTCACAGGCAAATTTGCTTTATGTATTTCCCCGGTGTGGAAATCAGGCTCATATTAATGTCAGGAAACACGATTTCTGTCGATATCCATGATCACTGGATCTCTGGCGAGTTGTAAGAAACACTATATCGAGTCCAACCTTTAGTTTAAACGGTGTGTTTTACTGGCGTTTTCTCAGTTTCCTCTATTAAATCCAGTCACTCGGCAGCTCTTCTCGGTCCGGCTGAGGGAGTGTGTTCCCGCGGGAAAGTGACGTCAACACATAACAACTAAAGTCATCTTTATTTAAAAAGTGCCATATCAGCTGTGGGACACATGCAGGGGGCATATTATTTTTGGGTTATTGTTTTGTTGCAGCAAATGTTCTCATGATCTGACATCTCATATAATCCACTGAACACCGGAGAGAAAACACTTGTTCAGTTTTTAATATTCGGCTGAGATATCACAACGAGAAGCACACGCTGTTCTTTTTGAACCGGTGAAACATCAAGGCTGGGAGAACAGATCCAAGCCATCTGGAGAAACACTGGCAACTTATGGTCAGTGCAATGACAACGCACACTGAGAGACGCTCTCGTCCTCTTCAATACGCCACAGCACTTCTCAAGAGCTTGCCATGGGTTTCGATAGAGAAGGTGATGTATTATTTACAGAGCCCGGGGGAGAGACGCGGCGTCCAGAAAGAGGAAGAGTAGTGGAGAGGTCAAGATGGAAAGTGACTTCTGACCAGACTTGATTTATGTAATTTCAAATGCTTTGGGTTTTCATTATCAACTAATTGCTCATTAAATATTCAACAGCAGGACAATTATTATATGAGTACATATGATGCTCTAATGCCTGATCTGATATTTGGCCATTCTTATTGAAATTGTAGGAGTATGTAATTGTTTTTTAATAACACATCAATCATGTGTTAAAGTCCCCCTGTAGTCAATAATTTTATTTAAACGTTTCATTCCTTAAAATATCTTGACTGTAACTCGACACCCTTGTCTCATTTAGTATGCGCGGATCTATGAATATGCAAATGAGCCCTGCCTCCACTCACTCACTCACTCAGAGATTCACTGGTTGACGATCACACGTTGATCTGATTGGTTACAAGCTAGTTTGTGACGTCAGAAACACCAAAATACTCAGTAATGGTGACTTATGAATTTACACATGGTTTGTATATTAAAAACAGCACATAAACAACAGTAAAAGCTTGATTTACACCACAGGGAGACTTTAACACCTATACAATATTCATAATTCAGAAGTAAAATATGGACTGACATATTATACCCCAATATTGTTCACACGGACATTTAACTGAAGACAATACTCATTAGCAAACCAGTCTAAATGTCTGAGGGAATCAATGGAAGACGATCAGTTGATGCACTGAAGAAACCTTTGGATTTCCACAGGGATAATATCCCATTATTCCTCACTGGAGACAAAACATCAATGTGCAATCATACAAAATTCTCATTTTTTGCAGCATTACTCATTGGTGTCACCTTTACTATTTCCCAACACACACACATCACAAGCTGCTTCAGGAAGCAAAACCATTCCAGTCTGAGACAGTGGAAATGAAGACTGATTGGCTCTTTGAAAGCCAGTATGATTTTTGAGGATGATTGAGTAAGAAGATCCACATCTGAGACTTGAATCTCTCCACACACCTGTCAGACCGGCGACTGCATCATGAAAACTGAGGCAATATAAAGTTTTAGGACTCAAAATCACATGCAAGGTTAAACCCTTAAACACAAAACAGTTTAGATGCATAATCAGACCTAAAGCAACGTGTCTTCATGTGACTCACAATGAATTCTGGATAACTAAAAAGCTGTAATATCACCTAAAAGAATCAATAAAGTTGATTTGCTGTATAACTGGGACTATACAGAACCACGACATGTTAAAGTTAAGGATGATGAACAGCCTGATACAGAAGCTCTCCAGTTCCCAACACTATATGATCAATAATAACTATAACATCTTATGAACCACTTCTTATAGACAGTGTCTTTATTGGATAATGCACAATAATCTAAAATCTAACCCTAACCCTAATCTAAAAGGCTCCTCAAGTCTCATTTTTAGTATTATGTCAGTGTTGTTATTTGATACACCTGTTTTATTAGCAACCCTTATACTGCGGTGACACCATGTTACTTTGATATATAGCATGGTACTACATGTCTTCCAAATTAATTTATAGTACCGGTATATATCACATAGTCTTCTTAGAGGTTTTGCTAGAATATCAAACTGTAAAGAGTATTTGTCACATTTAGGTCATTTTACTGCTTTCATTTGGGTAATCTAATGTATTCAGGTAAATTCAGCCATAGTATTTCTGACAGGAATGAAAAGTTACCTCAGAAACATGGTATTTGTGACCCTGGATCACAAACCCAGACTCGACAATATCTGTGGCTATTGCCACAATACATCAAAATTATCGAATTTTCTTTTATGGCAAATATCATTAGGATATTAAGTAAAGATCAAGTTCCATGAAGAAATTTAGTAAATTTGCTACTGTAAATATATATAATAAAGTAAAACAAATTGAGTGAATGCAGCAAAAGCGAGAACATAAATGCACAACTTTAAAGATGATTTTCTCAATGTTTCGATTTTTTTGCACCCTCAGATTCTAGATTTTTTCGGCCAAATATTGTCCTATCCTAACAAACCATACATCAATGGAAAGCTTATTTATCCAGCTTTCATGTGATGTAGATCATCATATTTTTTTTTTTTTTTTGACCCCATGTGACTGGTTTTGTGGTCCAGCAGGGTCACATAATGTCCGAAAAACATAGTATTCTGTGAGTAAAAACCCACACAATACATGTAAAATACTGGAAATAAACAAGAACTTACTTTGACTCTCGAATTTCCTGATGATCGTGTCGAGGAAAGTGTTTTGCGGCGCGACGTGCCCTCGTCGTACCGGCATCCTCGCGCGCTCAGTCACACGGCTTCCCGCGCTCTGGGGAACATCATCAGTTCTCGAGCCCTCAGGAGAACAACACGCGATATACTTATCCAAAAACAACAGTTCCCACTTTCCGAGGACTGTTTACGTCGCGTAATCCCTTTAAAAAATGAGGAAAGTATCACTAGACTAATTTACTTCGTGACATGTTGGGACGCTGAACTCTGTGTGACTGGAACGCGCTCGCGAGGTACCCTAATTTTACCAGCCACGTCCTTAGGGTATCCCTTTGTCCAATTAAAGCGCTCTTCTCAGCTTTCATACGTCAAAAACTAAATGTAAGAAAACACGAGATGTCTTCTTTCTTGGAAGAGATGCGATTGATTTGACGCGTGTCGCTCTCGCGCGCGCTCCTCCCGTTTCGATGGTGACCAGCAACAACAACGACGAGCTCGTGAAGCTGGTCCGTTTAACTAACAATACAAACACAGCTAAACTTAAATAATGACTTATTACTAGTGTAGAATGTATATAGCTGTGTTTAGTTCATTTAATTCCGGTGTCATTTGTCTCCTTTCGCAGGTGTCGAACCCTTGATGTCGTCATGTCCTGGGCTCTTGTGGAAAAGGAACATAAATCACGGGTTTCAACTGAAAGGTAATTTGGGATACTTCACGATTATCCCGACGAGGATCCCGAACCATCACCGAAAGCTCCATGAGCGATCCTATAACTCACCTGACAGTTGCGCGCGCGCGAGAGCTTTTTCAACGCGCTTTGTTTTCCACCTTCGGCGGCGTCGCGCTGTCAGACTGTACATGATACGTCATCGTCGGTGCACGCGTCGCGGGCGTGGGGTTTCCCTGCGCCGTCACGCGCGTGCAGACAAAAGACACTCCTCGTGGACTAAAACACTAATATTATGCATATATGCGGAGGTTTTTAGTGCAATAACAACGATTTTGAAACTTCTTGCTTATTAGCCTAAAAAGCAAAATATGTCCTTGTGAAATCCGGGCTTTTGTCCATATTTATCATCCCAGACTGTCTTTGAAGCATCTCAGCCTCCTCCTCTCCATCAATCCCTTTCATTCACTATCACGTGACACACTTTCACAAGGTGGGAATGGTATAAAATAAATGCATGTGTGCTGTGGTGCATCTTTGTCTTCAATAAACTGCCACACTAGTGAATAAATCCACTATTACCAAAAAAGGTTAGTTTAATTGTGCATTAAAGTCAGTAAAAAATCACACACATTTTGCATTTTCTTAATCATTTTGAATTGCATAATAATGAAGAAAACTGTTTAAACTCATAATCATAAAATGAATGAAATAAGAAACATTTTCAGTGGTTAAGACCATAAATTTAACAAAGGCTATAGATTGCACATTTAGAAATAAATATATTTGATGTAAGAAGTTATATATAAACAGACCTCAGTGCATTTAAGAAAAAAAATCTGTCTAATTTAGTAAAATCGTCTGTTATTCTTAGTTGCTTTCAATAATTTGCTACAAACATTTATCAAAGAAATCAGTTGGCAATAATAATAATTAATTCTGTATAATCAACATGAGCTACATTCATTAAAATACAAAATATTAAAGACTGAAAAAAAGTATAATAAATCCAAATATAATTTAAAGGCTGTACAGATTGTAGATCTCGTAGAGCTTTAGGAAATATTAAATAGAGAAGATTCAGTCATATAATGACAAGCTACATAAAGAAGTCCGGATGAATATGAGGACGAAGCGTTCATCAGCGTCTCGACGGGTCTCCGCCTGCGGAAAGAGGGAAAGTTGATGAATTCTGCCGCTTTTGGAAATATTTCATCATGCATTCTTGATTCATACCTTTCTGACAGTTCACTGTAATGAGCGAGTACACAAGAAATTATCATTAAATATGATTTTAGTCTCAGACACGCTGCATAAAGCAATGTTCTTCCTTCATTTCTGTATTGTGTTCCATATCTAAACATCATGCATTTATTTGAGATGCAAAATATTAGATATTAATAACTTCAAACTTCCCTTTAGGTTATTTTCTGATGGCAGATTTCTTGTTTTTAAGCTCAAACTCATGATTTTTATGCACTTTCAGAAATTAATGTCATTTTGCATCTCAAGTAAATGATTGTTTAGATGTTTGCACGTGAAAACAAAACAATTTTTTTTTGCAATGCATCATCATATATTTAATCAATGCAAACAAGTATTCGCCTGCCTTCAAGAAGTTATGATGTGCATTAAAGTGTTAAAATGTAAGTTTTCATATCTTTCTCTCTCTCACACATCTCAACAAAGACAGGAAGCTTTTAGCGCTAATGCAACACAATAAAGAGAAAAGGAAGCTGTACTTGATGCTTTATGTCTATTATCATTCTTGCGGTGAATTATGGGACATGTTGTGGTCGTGTAAATTGTCTAAATAAGTGTTCTAGGAAGCTTTATAGCCAGAGCTCACAAATCCATTCAAACTCAATTGAACAACATTCACAATGACAATTTAATTTATCGATATTCAGTTTGTTTGATTCTTTAATCGCCACACCTTTGAACAAAATCCACAGTTTCACGTTCATTTGAGCTCGTCTCGTAAATACATATAATGCAC
>JARPMJ010006238.1:0-54603 GCA_033366665.1 Phoxinus dragarum
CCAGTAAAGATGAATTGAGAGAAGGTGTCTTGAAAATTCTAAAGAACATTGTTGGACCCAAAATAGACTGGTCAAAGATCACCAGTTGTGTACAGAAGAAGGATGAAACTGTTAGTGAGTACACAGAGAGATTTTGTCAGACAGCTGCAGCATACAGTGGTATAGCTGACACTTCAGAGAAGGTGCTAGATGCTAATGGTCCCCGAGTTCGCACATGGTTTGGTGGTCTATTGTCAGAACATAGAAAAGGCACTGCCTTTCTTAGATTTAACATGGTCCAACAGAACCCTACAAAACAACTTGGCTAGTTTAGCTTCTTGGGAACGAGATTCTGATGTCCAGGCAAGAGTACAAGTTGCAGCAGCATCCTTTTAAGGTCAACTCAGAGAATCAACAGAAACGCAAATGTCCTAAGAAAGAGGGCAGTTGTTATTGCTGTGGTAAGCACAGACATTGGAGAAGAGAGTGTAGAAAAAAACAAAAAGAATTTTAGAGACGTTAACAATATTACTCTGAAAGAGCCCCTCTTCCCTCGTCATTAAACTCGTGGGGCAACTTGTTGAGGTGTTAGCCATTTGGGCTGTGAGTGCTTAATTTCCCCAGTAAATTACAACAAAGATGAAAGACTTGTTTTTGTTTATAGAACAAAAGGAAAGTGACTGTCTCAGTTTTCCTTTGGGGGACACTGATTAAGTAAACTCACAGCCTAAAATGTTATCCTACAGCACAGGCTTCTTCAGTAATGGTGTTAGGTCAGACTGTAAATGTAAAATGCCCTCATGCAGTGACTAATGAATCAAGCAAAAGTCACTTCTGTCACCTCCTTCAGAATTTGAGTTGTTTTGTTGATGGTTTAGCTCAAGAAACAAGCCATAAGAACCTAAGTGGCATGGACCACATCAAGTAATGTGATTACAGCAGCTGCAGTATTGTGTCAGGGAAGGAAAACTTGGACTCATGTGTCACACTGTAAAGTTGATGCACCAGCTACAGGGATAGGATAGGACACATGGACCAGTGAGGAGCCCAGGGAAGAACCGAAAGCAACAAGCTACGGGGATCAAACCTTGCGGTGAAGACTCCCTTATAGGCCCTTCCCCTCCACTAGTCCATCCTCACCTCACTGTTTCTTTAGGTGTCTCATGAATTAGAATTAGGGAAAGAAGGAACAACAAATAGCAGACTCAGATTGAACAGAGGATACAACCAGTCTTTACAACGAATACTGCTCTGTTGCCGTTTTCTCTTTTGTTTTCTTTCTTCCTCTGTGCAGATACCACTGGATGACTGTCCCGAGACCCATATGCACCGACCTCCTCACCTGCGTATGAAGCCACAAACTTCCAGAAAACGACTCGACCCACTGCTGAGCCAACTATCACAAAGAAAAAGAAAAGAAAAAAACACAACGCAGAGACTTACATACGTTTAGTATGTCATCAGTGGAAGCTTCAGTCATCCATACACGATCAAGATTGTCATACTACTAACCATCATGGACATCGCGCAAAAAGAACTACACAGATCCGAAGCTATGTGCCTGTAACGATCACAAGTTACAAGAATGAACCTTTATGTGTCTAAATTTGTATTTTGTGAGAGTTTTTAAGAACTCTCAAACGGGGGACTGAAGAATAAAAAATTTTAGGAATCTATTTCAGATATGCTTTCTTACATAAACATCACGTTGAAGAATACTGATTTTAGCATTTGAGGCATAGAGGAAGATTAAGTCAAGCAATTCAGGTGTCTGACCTTAGCTTTTGTCTTTACGTTTAACGCTAGCCATTTTGCTGCCCTGAACACTGACAGTTCTCTGCATGTGCGTTGTCTGTCACTGCTTGATCCCGAGCATGTCGGGTGACGAAAATTCGACAAATTTATAAATAAATATAATTTTTTAACTGAAAAAAGTCAACAAAATATCAGATGCATACATGTTATTATTTTCCAAAAAGCAATAAAAAATAAAATAGGCCATGACAACTTTTAGGGATTGCCTCATAAGGCCAGTTCAAGTAGTGGGGGGCAGAGGGGCTGGGGGGCCAGTCAAAGGGGGGTGGCGAGCCTGAGTCGGCCCGCGGGCCTTAGTTTGGTGACCCATGTTATAATGCAAATATTATAAGGGATAGTTCACCTCAATTTATTTATTTATTAAAAATGCTTTTATAAAGATGTTGTGCTTAAGTTTTCTATAAAGAGAATCCAGAACATTCCTTTGAAGGTAAATGTGTGTAAAACTGTAAGAATAATTAAGTTGCCACTGTCCTCTACCATAAATGCCTTTCTGACCATTAGCTCTTCAGGCAGTTTCTTCATTCTTGTCTGGCTGATCTGGGCTTTATAAATCCCAACAAGTCTTGAAACACAAGGCTCCATAAAGTAAGACTCGAGATGGCCATAGACACGACAGAGCAACATCTTTGGCCCACTTTCTTCCTCTGGCAACATGGAAACAACCTCACAGCATTCCAGATCACTGAGAGCAAAGATGTTGTGTGGTCTTTGAGGCCAGAACGAACCAACCTTTTCAGGTGGTGCAAATAGTTCTCAAAACAGAAAGCACTACATTCATCAAGGCTGCCAAAGTTTTTGGCATCAGATGCAATGTGCACCATAGAGTACAGATGGCCGAATTCACTGACACTGATAAGTTGTCATTATTTCAAAAAGAGGTAGGTAATGATGATCAGTTTATCTATGTTGTATTAAGTTAGTTCAACGATGCCTGTAACATTCGCTAATTTGAATTAGCTTATGACATAGTTAGTTGAACTTGTGCAGTATTTTATGGTATTTTTATTTGAATTGGCTAAATTAGTAATGTTTATGTTATATGTATTATTTTTTCAGAAGATATTTTACTTTAACTTCACTACATTTGAAAGACAAATATCGTACTTTTTACTCCAATTCTGTCAAGGGTCCTTGAGCAGAAAGTAGTGACATATAGATCTTTATTTAAAATGAGTTCTGCATAAAATTAAATATTTACGTTTCTCCTCTGTTTCATGGTTATAACATCATAAAGTGTAGTTAGTAGGACATTGCTGCCATGCCAGATATACTGGAAAACAAAACACTTTCAAAATTAATTTGTATGCTAGAGAAGTGCTCAATGAATAGAATTTTGTGCATGAATACCAGATGTAATTATTCTTGCTGTTTGTGTGTTTAAGCTATAATGTGGTTTAGGTGCTGCCATATTTTTATAGTTTCACTATCATCAGCTTTTTAATAATAAAATGTAACACCCAATGGTCACATATAATCCTCCTCTTCTCTCTTCAGATGCACTTTTGAAATATCTGAACCCCGTCCCTGCAAATCCTGGGCCACCTGTTGCAGACATCTCCATCTCAGCACCGGCCAGCGATTCAGCATCCAAGCACATCTCTTACCTCCACTTCAGCAATGTTTCTGTAATATAGTTTTTTCTGCACTAACATAATATAATATAAACACATTTATATTGTATCTATAATACGTTGTGTGTGTGTTTCCAAAATATTTTCAAAATAAAGAAAAACAAGACAAAGCTGTGCAGTTTGTTTCTGTGTAAGTTTATGAACAAAATTCCAGGGGCACCAGGTGAAATCTTGCCTAGGGCAGCAAATTGGCCAGGGCCCGGCCCTGAGTCCACTGTGCAAGTCTGTCACTTAGAGTAGGACTAAAAAAGGCGAAGGTTCTTCACCACTGCTGTTTTCATACAAGTTATTGTCTGAATCACCTAGTGAGCACTTATTTTGCTCACTCTCACTACCTGATGCCTGTTCATTTTGCTCACTCTCACTACCTGATGCCTGTTCATTTTGCTCACTCTCACTACCTGATGCACTGGGGACTGTCTGGTACATAATACTTTTTGTGAAGGTTGCATATTATCTACTGGCAATCTCTTTTTGTCTGTCTGGACAGCTTCATTTTTTTGTTGCAGTCTTTTAGCTCTTTTCCAGAGTGTGTTATATGACCTGTTTTTTTCTTCCATTTATGCAGTTAAAGGGGGAGGGGTGAAATAATAAAATCAGTCACTAAGAATGAAAAACAAAAAAAGGTTATACCCAACAAGTCCTTGGCAGACTCCATGAATGTTTTTGTGTTTATTTATTTCTTAAATACTGGTCACTGTCAGAGAAAATGAAAAGGGGAAAGGGAAAAAAATTGAAAATGTGATATGTTAATTTACAGATGAAGCATTTAGCACTGAAATATAGGAAAACTCAAACTAAAACACTATTATGATTTGCAAATACCCCAAAGTTAAATGCACTGCAAAAAATGCTTTTCTTACTTAGTATTTTTGTTTTGTTTCCAGTCCAAATATCTAAAAATTATTCAATCAAGAAGCATTTACTAGAGAAGTAAAATGACATAAGAAATTCTATTTTGTTTTAAGATAAAAAGAAAGTAATTTAAGTAATTTTTGCTTAAAACAAGCAAAATTATCTGCCAATGGGGTAAGAAAAAAAATCTGAATTAGAATGGAAAACAAGAAAAAAAATCTTAATTCAAATGGAAACCAAGAATTTTTTTCTTACCCCATTGGCAGATAATTTTGCTTGTTTAAGCAAAAATTACTTAAAGGACAAGGTCGGTATTTTACACTTAAAGCCCTGTTTACAGATCGTATCTGATGAAATAGAACGGTTAAGATTAAACTTTGGACAGATGCTGCTGTCGCGAGAATTTTAGGTTTATATCGCTTTCCCCCCCCACCTACACAATGGTTGTATATGTGCACTGGAAGATTCCTTCCTAAAACACATTAAATTTTCGTTTACAAAGACGTGAAACTCACCGAGTGGTCAGGGGTGTTCACTCCCACATGGAAAAAACCTATATGAGGATATATGCGCATATATGAAACCTATATGCAGTTTATATGTACATATATGCTGCATATATACAGCATATATGCACATATATGAAACCTATATGCAGTTTAAATGCACATATATGCTGCATATATGCACATATATGAAACCTATATGCAGTTTAAATGCAGATATATGCTGCATATATGAACATATATGAAACCTATATGCAGTTTAAATGCACATATATGCTGCATATATACAGCATATATGCACATATATGATAATATATATGCTGCATATATGCGTATATGCCACATATAGGCAAAATTGAGGTGCATATATGTGCATATACAGGCCATATAGGTCTCCTGTATTGCTTCTTTATATCCACATATAAGCCCTATATGTACATAAAAGATATGTCTCCTATATAGCTCATGGCAGGATCTGGTCATTTTGTAGCTCTTTGGCAAGATATGAAAATGTCTTTTATCAAGGCAATAACTAAGAACTAACTTTTTTTTTTTTTAAATGAAAGAACTTGTGTAACTTAGCGAACACGTGAAATTGGTATCACATGTAATTGGCATGTTATGGAATTTTATTATGGCAATTAAGTGAGAGGAGATGGAAAGCTATGATGTCCGCACGTTTTGAAACATTTACAAGGTCAATTTTTTCTAAGATAGTGGAAAATAAAAATATATATAAAAAAAATTATCTTCCTAAGTGTACCAATGCTCCATACTCCAACCCAGTAGGTGGCGGAAATGCACCTTTAGTTGGTTTGCCAACCGCCATATAAACAACAGAAGAAGAAGAAGATAGTCTATGTGGAAAAGAAGGAAATGTATAACAAATTGGTTTGTCGTTTTTTTATTTTGTCAACCAAGCCTTTTTTCCAATTTCAAGTCAAAGGTACATTTTGTAACGTACTGGATCCATATCTATTGCTTTTCTTTAATTGCGTCTTATTTCCTCAACGTTATTTATTTATACTGGCCAGCATTTCTCCACCGATTGGCCGCTACAGCGTCGCGCAGTTGATGACGTCATCCGCATGTGGCCCAGCGCGCTATTTCGCGCCGAAAGAAAGATAGCGGCTGGGAGTGAAAATGGCGATATCAGCGTTCCGTTATGTCCTACTTGAATGGACTGAGGGTGACGATACAGGGTCCCATAGTATTTTGGCAATCGACTGTGTCCGGAATTTTTCTTGAAAGGACTGAAAAAAACTGAGAAGCTGGTGGAATGGCGAAAAGGCCGCCTTCTAACCTTCTGATTTTTAAAGGGGTCATGACATGGTTTTTTTTATTTTATTATTATGTTCCCTTAGGTGCAAATATAGTATTACTATAGTTTTTTTTTACAAAAAACTTTTAAAATGTAGTGATTTATGACCTTTTCCCACCTGTTTCTCATCCTCTGATTCAAACAGTCTGTTTTGGGGGTGTTTCCCCTTTAAGAGTTCAGTGTTAACGCCCACTGTTATGATTGGCTAACGTTAGTGCCTATGCATCAATTATTAACGCCCCCAGCCAGAACCTGTGCGGATTCAGCGTATTTAAAAAGTAGTTTAAAGTTTTAAATACATTACTTACAGTTTGCGTCGTCGTTGTTGAGCCCAGAATAGTCGGCACCAGTGATGGGCAGTAACGCGTTAGAAGTAACGCGTTACTGTAATCCCATTACTTTTTTCAAGTAACGAGTAAAGTAAGGGATTACAATTGCAAAAACAGTAATTAGATTACTGTTACTTCCCCGTAAGGAGGCTGCGTTACTGCGTTACTGTGATTTTGTTTCGTTAGACTGTCTCGTGAGTCGTGGCTTAATTTGAGCCGGAACACGCCCGACATTGGATACGGAATCTTTTTTATTGGATCCGGCACCTCCTATGTCACTATGGAAAATTAATCGCCTAAATAAAATAAAAAAATACTATTTGTGTAGCCTAGTGTTCAATGTTGTTATCGATAGAGCTGCACAAATGGGGTATTATTTATTTAATCCGCAACCTCATCACAAAACTCATCATCCGTAAATGCTGATGCGAGCCGCGAGAAAGCCCTTGTCTGTTCTAGAAAGGATGCAGCAAAGATATTTAATGCTAATGTATGAGACATTGGCCTACGCTGAGTTTCATTCATTTATGAGGTGAGCGCTCTAGTTAACAATGAAAGTGAAAGTGAACGCGGCGCGCCGGCTCCTCCATGTCACGGTTATTGTCTGCTATATTTGCCTTGTATTTGTTAAATACACGCAAATGGTTGATGAAACATTTATTAAAATAAGATACAAAAAGAATTGAATTTATACAAAACGAAATTCACTTTAAAGAAAGGCTTTTAACAATGCAATGCAAGTGAACGCGGCGCGCTACCGCCTCAATGTCACGGTTATTATATTGTCTGCTATATTTGCTTTTTATTTATTAAATACATGCAATTGGTTTGATGCAATATTTATTAAAATTAAGATACAATTTATACAAAACGAAATTCACTTTAAACAAAAGCTTTCTACAAAGGAAAACTCAATGAAATGGTAAAAACATGTCTGACGATTTACAAAAACAAAACGAATCTGCTCTTTAATGTTAAAAGACGTAACTGTTAATAATTTGGAATACAGTCATGAGAGACTTTCATTTTAATTATTTTATTGCTGTATTTTATTTGAATCTAATCGAATAGAGGATTTTACCAAAAAATATTTGCATTTTATATGCTGGAATATGCAGAAATATAAGTTAAGAGAAGAAGGACTTAGTGTATTTCGTTAAAATATGCTGGACTGCAGAAATTGGTTAAATGTTCAACATTTTTCTTCAAGTCTGAGACTGTTGCATTTAATTAAATTTTTGGTTGATGCAATGTGCATAAAGTTAAAATATTGAAACTAATTAAACAAGTTTTAAAAAAGAGAATGTTTAATTTGATTCAATTTTAGATGATGGAATATGCAGAAAGAATAGAATTAGGCTGAAAGGTCTGCTTTTATAGCATATTCAGGTCGTGCATCATGTTTTTAAGTAACTAGTAAAGTAACTAATTACTTTTGAAAATAAGTAATCAGTAAAGTAACTGGATTACTTTCTTGGAGAAGTAATCTCAGTAACTAATTACTATTTCCAAGTAACTTGACCAACACTGGTCGGCACGGACTTATCTTTGAGCAACAGTTTTCTGGCAAAGCCAGCATCATTTTGGATTTGTTCTCAAAACAGTCATCCTTCAAATGGATTAACTAACGCTTAAACTAACACTGCCGTGACTGAGACGCCTGCAAAAAAATAAAGTGCATCCATTTTCCCCTGACGACTGGATCTTTGGCAGCGTATTCAAAGATGTTGTTTGTCCACAGCCAGGAACAGCACATCTGCGTGGCATCGTAATTTCCCTGTACACAGACCCACTCGCTGTCCGTCGACTGAACACTTGTGAGGCGCGCAGCGCCCGGGCGCGACAATGATACGAAATGAGCGTAGTTGTCTTGCGCTTAAAGCGTAGTTGCCTTGTGCCTGGAGGCGGTCATATGCAAACGCTGGTACGTCACCTTGTACCGTGACGTCACTTCTTACCATGGATCCAGAACGAGCTGTATTTAGAGCTTGATTAAATAAATGATTCGTTTATAATGGGGAGGAAGTCTTAAGCTATGAAACTTGCAGGACGTTTTAATGGTACAAGACCTCTTATATACTAAAAGATCAAGGCAAAATTTGGTTTCTCAATGTCATGACCCCTTTAAAAATTCAAAACATATTTTTTTGTAATCAGAATTTATTTGTGTGTATGTGTATAAAAGTGTGTTTGTATATGTGTGTGTGTCTGTTTTGCACTCTTGATGTTGTAGAGTATCCCCCCTTTCCTGCTGTGTACTTTTGTTTAGGATTGTGGCCGATTTGTAGATTGTACACAAAAAAATGCGGAGAATTTTTAAATTTTAGTAAATTTCCCATACATTTCCTATGGGTTAGAAATACCTCACAAATTCTATTGAAAACTGATAATTATATATGTGACATGTATATAAAAAAAAACACTGTTATACATACATAAAATATATGGGCTGGTTTTATATGTCAATTGTTCCATTTTCTAATAGGTTTTATATATGGGCATATATATCGGCATATATATTTAATATATGTACATTCAAATGTGTACATATATTACATTTCGCGTATGGGAAGGTTCATTTAGTTACTGTACAAAATACATTCCAGTTTTAAATCTCTTTTAAAAAATACAAGTACTGTTCCATATATTTAAGAAGACATTCTGTAATTGCAAAGTGAAATAAAATCGATTACAAAAAGATAGTGATCAATTCCGTGGTTGCCATCATCGGTAAGTGGGCTACGTGCAGCATGTAAATGGGTAACATTGTTCAGGATTTAATATTTGGTTACTTTCTGGAACTATAAATTGCTCCTTATCTTCCCGAACTACAAGGCCATCAGAGTCAATACCAAAGTCATCAGTTTCTTCATGTGTGAGAAGCTCCAGATTTGGCTGCAAGAACATACCCGTGTACCCACATAGCCAGGGGTGTCATCCTCCCAAGGTACACAAAATGCAAAGCCCATAAGTGGACTTCACTTGTGGAGCCCAAGATTTTTAGAGTGTTCCATATACTGGAAAAGTTGATTATTGCCTGAAGTCTAACACCACCCTATTTACATCACCCCAAATGGGTTCAATTCTCTGATTATGAAAACTTCAGCCCACTATAAAACTCTCTCTTTCACTACTCGATTATTTATCATGTACCTGGCAACTTCAATGTTCTCAGTCTCAACACCTCTGTCTCACCTGACTCTGTAAGGCAAACCAAATCTTGCAACACACCCTGCTGAAAAAAAGGTAATTACTGTAGATGTTGTTTGTACAGCACTCAAGGTAAATAGCAGTCCAGCTATAACCATCAACTTCCATCATGGAACACAAATCTCCATGCAATTAATTTGTGGTTCGAATCAATCTGCCTACAAAAAAAAAAATTGTTTGTTGGTGTGAGCTGGGGATGGAGGATTATTTCCAGTTGCAATAGCATTTTTTAGAGAGTGTCATGTGACTCTGATAGCATGGTCAAACTGGATTATCCTGTAGGAAAAGAGAATGTGTTAAACTGATAGTATCTTTTTCATACATTGGATTAATCATTCAATTTCAATTCAATTCAATTTTATTTATATAGCGCCATTACAACAACCAGAAAGGTGCACAAGGCGCTTTCCATAAAGCACATTAAAAATAAAGACAGCAGTATATAAAAATTACAAGTTAAAACCAATTTAAACAGTAAAAACAAAATAGATAGCACACCGACTAAAAAACAAAACAAAGTGCTTACGTGTTGAAAGCCTTCTTGAAAAGAAACGTCTTCAACTGTGATTTAAAAACACTAAGCACAGTTATGTTACGAAGGGGAATAGGTAAGGCATTCCACAAAGTCGGACCCTGAATGGAAAAAGATCGGCCTCCAAACTTTTTGTATCTAAACTTGGGGATAATCAAAGAGGTGTACTGAGAGGAGCGGAGGGTTCTGGCAGGTTGGTATACAGTGACCAGCTCGGAAAGGTATGCCGGGGCCAGACCATTGATGGCCTTAAAAACAAAAATCAGAACCTTATACTCCACCCTAAACCGTACCGGGAGCCAGTGAAGTGAGCAGAGAACGGGGGTTATGTGTGAGTGTTTATGGGTATTGTAAGGAGACGCGCTGCTGCGTTTTGAACCATCTGAAGACGGTTTAGAAGTGATTGGTTGAGCCCAGTGTAGAGGGCATTACAATAATCTAGCCTCGAGCTGATAAAGGCATGAATGGCTTTTTCTAAATCAGCACGGGACAGGAATGATTCACCTTACTGAGGAGCCTAAGCTGGAAAAAGCTACTCTTAACGACTGCACCAATCTGTTTGTCAAAATGCAATCTATTGTCAAATGCAACACCCAGATTACGAACAGTGGATGCAAAC
Source organism: Phoxinus dragarum (assembly GCA_033366665.1). Classification (NCBI taxonomy): domain Eukaryota; kingdom Metazoa; phylum Chordata; class Actinopteri; order Cypriniformes; family Leuciscidae; genus Phoxinus; species Phoxinus dragarum. The sequence goes on from JARPMJ010006238.1 coordinate 10,801, forward strand.
TGGGGCGTAAGAGGGCCAAAACTAAGAGAGTTACAAGGTGAGTCCGGGGTAAATAATATATACTCAGTCTTACCTTCATTCAAATGAAGAAAGTTCTGAGAAAGCCACCGTTTAATATCCTGGGTGCAGTTATGGATGGGGTCTAATGCTGAATGATTGTTCAAAACTACAGGAAGGTAGACTTGAGGTCATCAGCATAGAAATGAAACTGAACGTTGTGTTTTGAAATGAGTTGACCAAGTGGCAGCATATAAAGGGAGAACAGTATAGGCCCAAGAATAGAACCCTGGGGCACACCAGATGTTAAAGGGGCAGCTGAGGAGGAAAAGTCATCAAGCATAACTGAGAATGTCCTGTTGGTAAGATATGACGAGAACCAGTTGAGCACCGTGCCCTGCAGACCCACAACATGTTGTAAACGGGCGATGAGGATTGCGTGGTCCACGGTGTCAAAAGCAGCGGTAAGTCAAGTAGCACCATAACCACTGAGTTTTTATTATCCAAAGCTCTAAGAATGTCATTATGAACCCTCAGTAAGGCTGACTCTGTACTATGTCTAGACCTAAGCCAGATTGAATTTGTCCCCCATACCATGTAGATTGAGGTATGACTGAAGCTGGGCGAGACAAGCTTTTCCATAAGCTTAGCCAAAAATGACAGATGGGATATGGGGCGAAAATTAGACAGTACTGAAGGGTCAAGGTTTGGTTTCTTGAGGAGCGGTCTAACAATGGCATGCTTGAGAGGAGTGGGAACAACGCCCAGACTAAGACAGCAATTCATGAAGGAGACCAGGAAAGGGCCTATGATGTCAATGGCTTCTTTCAGAATCCTAGCAGGAACAGTATCTAGAGGGCAGAAGGTTGGCTTCAACTCATGAACAGCTTTTTTGAGATCAACAAAAGAAACCACCTCAAAATTCTTCAGCACACATTGTGTCGCTTGGGAGGGAGTAATGACAACAGGAGCTGGTGTAATAGTTAAGCCTAACAGACAGAACCTTATCAATAAAATATTTTTTAAATACATTGCATGTATTCACTGAAGCATCATTCAATACAAAAGAGACTGTATTTATAACAGAGTTTATAGTACTGAACAAAATACCAGGGCGGTGGCTATTATTATTAATAAGCTTGGAGAGAAACTGACTTTTAGCTTCCTTCACGGCTCTCTGATAGGTGACAAGGCAGTCTCTGAAAACCTCCCAATGATACCTGCAGCCTGTCTCCTCTCCATTTCCGCTCAGCCTGCCTGCAACTGGCGCCTGAGGGTCCATGTCGTCTCGTTCAGCCAGGGGTCCGAAGAGCCATTCGCAGACATCACCCTGTAGGGCGCAACTGAGTCCATAATCCGGGAGCAGGTAAAATCGAATGAAGAGAGGAGAAGCTCAGGACATAGAGGCGGAGCCACTTCTACAATGGAGGTTATGTTAGAGGCAGACAAGGCGGCAGCGAAATCCTCAGCTGTAGATGGAGTAAAAATGCGCCGACGCCGGGGGGCAGTGGATATGGGAGGAGGAGGAACAGCACAGATGTCAAACCGAATAAGGGAGTGATCAGAGACGGGAAAATCCAAAACCTCGCAGGATGACACTGTCACCCCACGAGAAATAATAAGGTCAAGAGTGTGACCTAGCCTATGAGTAGGACAGGATATGGACTGGGCCAGGTCTAAAGAGTCTAAAAGAGTCTTGAAATCATTAGCAGATTTATCAGAGGGGCAACAAACATGAATATTAAAATCACCACAGATTAAAATATTGTCAAACTTTGCCAAAAAGTCAGACAAAAACTCTGAGAAATCAGTTAAAAAATTCCCATTTAGTTTTGGGGGCTGATATATTACTGCACAAAAGATCGGATTAGGTAGAGTGAGTACAAACGTCTGCAACTCAAAACTGGAGTACCCTCTAGTGGACAGTTGACGGCACTTCAGGGACTGTCCGTATATACTGGCTATCCCCCCGCCCCTACCCGTTTGCCGTGGAGTGTTCAGAAACAAATAGCCAGAGGGAAGGATTTCAGAAAAAGCACTAACATCACCGGGAGATAACCAAGTCTCCGTGAGAAAGGAACAAATCCAGATTGTTCGTGGTGATGACATCGTTAAGAACAAAAGTTTTGTTACTAAGCGATCTGGTGTTACATAGTGCCATACGGAGTGTAGTAGAGTTGACAGGTGAAGAGGACGCACGTGGAATTGGTCGAAGGTTGTCCGGGATAGAACCCCGAGAGCGAGTACCAGATGATCGGCGGTAACAGGAAACAGGAGCGCCTGAGTTTTCGGAGCTAGCGGACCGAAGCCATAGATAGCATATCCGTGGACCGCCAGGCCCCGGTTCGACACCACTCCTCTGCAACGAACAATTCAGGTGAGTCCTTTTTCTAACGTGCAGCCCGCTTCTCCTACCCCGTCTCTTGCGACGCTTATACTGCCTGGAAGTAGATAGACAGGATGGCTCAGGAACGGAGAAGTAGAAGTAAACAGCGGCGGAGGTGTTTTAAAAGTTTGGGCGTTCAGGCGGTGGTTTGATGAAAACCGTAATTCCAGCAGAGTTATACGATCATAAACAATAACTGTAGAGACGGTGGCAGGATCTAGCATTAGAAAACACAGAAACAAACAGAGATGCATGTGGCATGCCAAACATAGCGGCGCCATCATTAGTAAATGTTATATTTTCATGTTATTATATTGTCATATTTTATATAATCATGCTTATTTACAACTAATAATTACCTGAGAGTGTCTCAAATGGTCCAACATCCTGGATAAAATACGAGAATGCTCCTCCAATAACCTCTGACAGTATTCCATGCTGTTAAAGTCTCTTCAGATTATACTTTCTTTGTACAATATGACAGTAAAATAGCGTTGTACAGTACATCGTTGCACTGACAACTACTGCAGTGCAACAAAATAATGTAAGTTAATATAAAATTGGAGCGCTCTTGGACACACTCGGCCTCTCTCGCAATGTTGCGTGCGCTCTTGGACACACTGCCTCTCTCGAGCTCTGTTGCGTGCGCTCTTGGACACACTGCCTCTCTCGAGCACTATTGCGTGCGCTCTTGGACACACTCGGCTCGGCCTCTCTCGAGCACTGTTGCGTGCGCTCTTGGACACACTCGGCCTCTCTCGAGCACTGTTGCGTGCGCTCTTGGACACACTCGGCTCGGCCTCTCTCGAGCACTGTTGCGTGCGCTCTTGGACTCACTCGGCCCTCTCTCGAGCACTGTTGCGTGCGCTCTTGGACACACTCGGCCTCTCTCGCGGACAGTTGTGTGTGCTCTTGGACACTCGGCCTCTCGCACACTGTTGCGTGCGCTCTTGGACACTCTGCCTCTCTCGCGGACAGTTGCGTGCGCTCTTGGACACACTCGGCCTCTCTCGAGCACTGTTGCGTGCGCTCTTGGACACACTGCCTCTCTCGAGCACTGTTGAGTGCGCTCTTGGACACACTCGGCCTCTCTCGAGCACTGTTGCATGCACTCTTGGACTCACTCGGCCTCTCACGAGCACTGTTGCGTGCGCTCTTGGACTCACTCGGCCTCTCTCGAGCACTGTTGCGTGTGCTCTTGGACTCACTCGGCCTCTCTCGAGCACTGTTGCGTGCGCTCTTGGACACACTCGGCCTCTCTCGAGCACTGTTGCGTGCGCTCTTGGACACACTGCCTCTCTCGAGCACTGTTGAGTGCGCTCTTGGACACACTCGGGCCTCTCTCGAGCACTGTTGCATGCACTCTTGGACTCACTCGGCCTCTCGCGAGCACTGTTGCGTGCGCTCTTGGACTCACTCGGCCTCTCTCGAGCACTGTTGCGTGTGCTCTTGGACAACACTCGGCCTCTCTCGCACTGTTGCGTGCGCTCTTGGATCCACTCAGCCTCTCGCGCACTGTTGCGTGCGCTCTTGGATCCACTCGGCCTCTCGCGCACTGTTGCGTGCGCTCTTTGACGCACTCGGCCTCTCGCGCACTGTTGCGTGTGCTCTTGGACGCACTCGGCCTCTCGCGCACTGTTGCGTGCGCTCTTGGACACTCGGCCTCTCTCGCACTGTTGCGTGCGCTCTTGGATCCACTCGGCCTCTCGCGCACTGTTGTGTGTGCTCTTGGACGCACTCGGCCTGTCTCGCGCACTGTTGCATGCGCTCTTGGACGCACTCGGCCTCTCATGCACTGTTGCGTGTGCGCTAGGACACTCGGCCTCTCTCGCACTGTTGCGTGCGCTCTTGGACACTCGGCCTCTCGCGCACTGTTGCGTGCGCTCTTGGACACACTCGGCCCTCTCTCGCGGACAGTTGTGTGTGCTCTTGGACACTCGGCCTCTCACGCACTGTTGCGTGCGCTCTTGGACACACTCTGCCTCTCTCGCGGACAGTTGTGTGTGCTCTTGGACACTCGGCCTCTCACGCACTGTTGCGTGCGCTCTTGGACATACTCGGTCTCTCTCGCGCACTGTTGCGTGTGCTCTTGGACACACTCGGCCTCTCTCGCGGACAGTTGTGTGTGCTCTTGGACACTCGGCCTCTCGCACACTGTTGCGTGCGCTCTTGGACACACTCTGCCTCTCTCGCGGACAGTTGTGTGTGCTCTTGGACACTCGGCCTCTCGCACACTGTTGCGTGCGCTCTTGGACACACTCTGCCTCTCTCGCGGACAGTTGTGTGTGCTCTTGGACACTCGGCCTCTCACGCACTGTTGCGTGCGCTCTTGGACATACTCGGTCTCTCTCGCGCACTGTTGCGTGTGCTCTTGGACACACTCGGCCTCTCTCGCGGACAGTTGTGTGTGCTCTTGGACACTCGGCCTCTCACGCACTGTTGCGTGCGCTCTTGGACACACTCGGCCTCTCTCGCGGACAGTTGTGTGTGCTCTTGGACACTCGGCCTCTCGCACACTGTTGCGTGCGCTCTTGGACACACTCTGCCTCTCTCGCGGACAGTTGTGTGTGCTCTTGGACACTCGGCCTCTCGCGCACTGTTGCGTGTGCTCTTGGACACACTCGGCCTCTCTCGCGGACAGTTGTGTGTGCTCTTGGACACTCGGCCTCTCGCACACTGTTGCGTGCGCTCTTGGACATATATATATATATATGTGTGTGTGTGTGTGTGTGTGTGTGTGTGTGTGTGTGTAGCTTATGGTACCGCAGGAGCTAACCTAGCTTACGCCGATTAGGCAAATTTTTCATTTTGTTTCTAACTTACTAAATTCAACTATGGTCACATATAACGTTACACTTGATACGTCTTGGTCTTAAGGCGAGACACTACAGGTGAATAGGGTACAATTTTTAAATAATAGATATCACCATGAAACTTCCTCAGTTGATTACTTACACAAGTTCATAAAAAAAAATGTATTACAAGTTTTTGAAATTTGTATGTTTAATTATGCAAATTAGGCATTATCTCATTAAATATGCGCAATTTTGCATTATATTTTCGGTAGATAGATCTGAACATATGATAAAGCCAGGTGCAAAATTATTTTTTCATTTTGATTACACAAGATGAAAAAAGATGTTCAGAGGGATTTCAGTATATATGCTTTCATTACCTAGGAAATCAAAATATTACTGTCCATAGCCTTAAAAATCAATTTTCGCCATATTTTTTTGATTAAAATGTAACATAAATCAGGCCAGGAATGATTTATTAACAAATCCCTCTGAACCATATCTTCAGAATACTGCTAAGTGTATAACTGGAGAGTTTGGTGTTTATCGGTGCTACATAGGCTGAGATGTTTTCTACTGCAGAATGACAAAAAACTCATTTTGAGAAAAAGGCATTTAAAGATTTGTAATGTAAATAATCATACTTTTTTAGTGGAAACAACTATTTACTGACTCAATATCTTATCAAATCATTAGCAACAACACAATACAAACCACCTAAATCACATCAAAACTTATAAACACAGCATTTATGGCCTTCAACTGAACAGAAAAAACTGTCAAAAACACACATCTAAAAGTCAGTGCGCGTCATGTGATGCATCTAAACGAATCACGTTGTCAGAAATTGACATCAGCCAATGAGATTTTGCTTTTAGAGTTAATTGTCTTTATACTTCACGATTGGTTGCTGATTAAAAGGAAATGACCATGTTTGAAATCCGACAGCATTGCACAGAAGAGAGAGAGCTTTTCAGACGTGTGTGTGATTAAAGGAAGAACACACAGAGATCGCGGAGCAGCGCGTTGATTTAGAACGCCAACTTTTGTTGAATTTCGGAGAAATCTACAGGCGCAAATAGACAAAGTGTAGTAAAATAAAGGCCTAAATGTGTATTTTGGACTTTTTTTCACCACAAGTCTGAAAGAAGACATGTTATTGAAGACAAATATCCCAAAATCTCTAAATTGACCAGTGAAAAAAAAACTATGTTTTTGCCTGCCGTGTCTCGCCTTAAGGCCGAAATTTGAAGTGAAGACGACCTCAGGCCACACACATTTGTTTAACCCTCTGGGGACCAAAAATGCGCTGGCGCGTTTGCCTCGGTTTTTTCACATAGCAGCAAAATAGACTTAAAATACTCCAGTCATTTTTTGTCATACAGGCTTAAGAAATATGAAAAAATAAACTGTTAAATGTCTTCTTATTTATGGGTTCACTTAAAATCGAAATAAAACATTGTGCTTTTGTAAAATAAAGAAAGTAAACAGGGAGTGCTTTATGCCTCTCCGTCTCCGTGAACTTTTTTTCTAGTGCACGTCTGTAAACTTAAACAAAACTCCAGCGAATACTATTCACTCAGACATGAGCTATATATCTAGGTTTGAGTTTTTTTGAATAACCATGCATAAATAATATTCTCTCAAAAATGCAAACATGTACATACATGTTGCTCACATATTATGATAGCCATGTTCGTGCTAAATAGAGTGTAATTACACCTTTGCCATTAATGTTTATAAGCAACTGAAAAAAATACAAATATCAGGGCATGTCAAAACATCTCAAGGACCCCAAAAAACACCTTGGTCCCCAGAGGGTTAAGCACCATCTGAGGAGTCATGTTAAGTCACTGAAATAACAAAGTAACGGGAGGCTTTTATTGTGAAGAGTTTATAGGAGTTGAAATGTCATTAGCGCAAACTTTTTTTAGCGGCGCTGCTCGCGCTAATTCACGTGAAAAGATGTGGAGATATTTAGAGCTAATGTGTTCATGGAACAATCATAAATACTACAGGAGGTTAAAGTGTAAGCAGAAACAGCCACAGTGCGGTATGTATGCTGCAAACAAACCGGCTTTGTGCACCTCGATCTGCACAATGGCTGATAGCATATCTGGAAAAAAATACACTGGCCAGGTTCTATATTTTTATACTGTATGAATGCAACTGTATGGCTCTTAAGCTTGTTTAGAACATTTTCTATAAAACTGAATTGTATCTGTAATGATAAAATCAAGTGTTTGCATCAGCTACATAGGCAATACTTGTCAGGTAAAATCTTGTTTGCCGTTGTTATTCAAAAATGCAAAGTGTATTAAAAAAAACGCATTCTCTATCATTTTGAGCATTTATATATTTCTATTTTGAAGCATCCAGTGATGAACTGAAGGCACTCATGAAGTTCTGGGTTGGATGGGAGACTCCTACAACTACCCTCACGTTGGAGGTGACTAACTGTAGTCCGCCAAAGTCTTCCACGTGCTTTGAGACTCTCCGTCTTCCTGTCCGCTACCAAGACTTCACTGTATTTAAGGAAGAACTGATTGAATGCCTTCAAACATGTGACACTGGATTTGGATTGATATAATGGCAGTGGTAAAATGTAGCTTCTTTTAAAGGCTGTTCTCATTAGTTTTTGTTCAGAGTTTGTTCAGTCGTGGATATAAACTTGGATATAGACCACGCCTCCTTTACCTCCACAAACAGGGAGCGAATGTCTTCAAAGAATTCAATAAATGTCTCTTTTATCTCTGAGTCCTTCTACGGTTTCCCATCTCTCTAAAATCTGATGAGCCAGTTTGGTTCTCTTTAGTATTTTTTTTTGGTCGTCTTTCTGACACCTTCAGAACCTTTTTTCAACGATGTGACCACGTTGCACTGTCTCCTGGGTTGTTTGTTGTTGTCAGTTAAACAGAAAGTTATTGTATTGTTTTGGTTGTTCCAACCCCCCAGATGTTTTAAGATTGTATTCACACTACAATAAAAATTAAAGCTGCAAGCAGCATTTATCGGTGTTCAAGCAGTTAAGGCCTTTAAGCACAAAAGCATCAAAAGACATTGTTTTTATTTAGCAAGCATTTAACCACTGACTGTGGTATTGCAAAATTTTTCCACAAATATTTTCCAATATTGTGGAAATTTGGTTTCTTACTTAAAAGTTCGGGAACGAGAAGGCGAAAAAAATCTGATTTATATGCTTTTGAGTGTATTCTGACACGCCCATTTTAAAAATGACCTGTTATAGCCATACGAAAAATGCAAAAGTTACACTTTTTTTTTAATAATTATTGATCTAAAGAGTCCAGAGAATTGAGAACAGTCCCGTTTCAGTTAGAGGAAAAACCTTTTCGTTTTTAGTACATCGTATTGTGTAAAAGTACCAAGTATGTAACAAGATATAGGTTGTTTTACAGTGTAGCATTACACAAGCTAACAACTGGAAAAAAAAAAAAAAGTTCCCAGAAAACAAACACTAAAATTAAAAGCTTAAAAATGCAACCAGATAAAACTGAATTGATGTTTGTTTATTTGATGGGATTACAATAGAGGTGTTTTTTTTCTGTCATTGTTTGACATTACAAAATGTGTACAGTACTTTCTTGGTTGATGCTTAATGTTCTCTGAACTCACAAAAACACAGCCAAACATGTTCGGGAGAATGTCAAGGCACGTCATGTTATTGAGACCAGAACAAGGACCATAGAGGTCAGTCACAGTGTCACTTTGAGCAGAATTTCAAAGATCACATTAGCCGTCCATCACTAAGACCACAAACAGAGGTCAAGGGTCAGCAACATTTTTGGTGTACTCTAGTTTTAAAAAGCAGACTACTCATAAATGCTGCAAAAAAACACACAAAAAAACCACAATGTCAGAAAACCACTTGTTGGTGTGTGATTATGGTTTCCAAAGTAGTATCATCTTCATTGGCTTTAAATGGGTTTAGAACCAGTCAGCTTCACAATCAAACATAATTTAAAATCCAAAGAGATCCTACGACAACAAAAACACGACACAGAATCAAAATAGAGTATAAAACAAGTCAAGGATTAGTGTAAGGATTTTAGTTGGACAGACAATAAATATTACACCATCACGATCCCGTTCCTTTATGTCAGCATTATTCCGCTATTGCTTGCGAATTAAAAAACACATCAGCGTTCCTTGAGCTAAGAAAATAAACTTACCTAACCAGACACTGGATTTCTCAAAATGCAAATATTATATTTCTAAATATTAACAACGTTCTAAAACATAAATAGGAAAGCTAAAAACAGTTGCAGCAGATGACGGCAGGTCTGTCAGCTGCCTCCGTGGATATTGGAAACTTAACAACTCTTAGAACATAACATTTAAAAAAAAAAAAAAAAATTAAACGTTAGCCTCCAATATCTTTAATTCAGAGAAATCAGTTTATGCATCTAAATGGGAGTTATTTAAATTCAAATCCAGAGAATTGGCTATGAGAAGTATAAGGAATTAAAAAAAGACAGAAATTGTAAAGAAACAGATCTATGAAACAAAATTGATACTCTTTAGAAAGCTCAGACACTCTCTCAAACACAGGAAAGTGAGCTCCAGTCCTTAAAACTAAAACTTGATGACTTGTATATTAGCAAGACTAATGGAGCTTTTGTGCGTTCAAGAGCTAGATGGATAGAAAAGGGAGAGAGGAATGCAGCCTATTTTTTTGCCCTTGAAAAAAGTAACTTTAAGAGAAATTATTTGTCGGCATTATATATTAACAACTCCTTATGCAAGGATCCTAAAATAATTTCAGATTTTGTTAGCTCCTTTTATGGAAAACTTTATCAGTCTAACTTTAATTATGACTTTTGTACATCATTTACTATGACATTCAAGATTTTACTCCATTAATCAGTAATGACTTCAAAAAGACTTTGTGACTCCGACCTTAAGAAGGAGGAATTAAGCTCAGCTCTTCAATATATGAAAATAAGGACCCGGTAAGAGTCCGGGTCCAGATGGGCTTTCAGTTGAATTTGACCAACACCTTTGGAAGGTATTGGAAGATCCCCCTTTCTTACTGTTTAATGAATGTATATTGAAAAAGGATTTGGTCACAACTATGAAACAAGGATTCATTTCCCTGTTCTCTTAAGTAGAGTTCTCTCGTACTGCGTCGAAAGAACGCTACGGGAAAGATATTTCTTTGTCGAGATTGAAGCCTAAAAATTAATCCTTAATTTTTGTAAATATGTAAAACGCTTTTCTGTAGCATACAACCCTAGGCGGAGCAATATAGCTCACCCATTGGCTGCTCCGCCAGAAAAGCACAGCCTATGCGAGGCCAGAGACGCTGACCAATGAGGGCGCTTCGCGCCCATTCTGCGTCATCTCCCGCCGAAACAGGCGTGGCCTAGGTCTATAAATACGAGCATAGCTGTCTAACACACTGATTTTCTAAAATTCACGAAGCTGCACGCATCGTTGGATTGGATTCGAGCCGCCACAGCCGTTTGGAACAAGCACCTCAGCAGGACGCGCCTCTTACCTGAGGCCGCTGGTCATCGCCGCCTTCAGTCGCCGTTCCCTGCTGCGCTTCTCCGGCGTGGAATATCCTTTACATTATGTGTGTTTTTGTGTGTGTGTTCGCCGTCGCGTCACACAGTTTTTTCACCACTAAAAGAGCCGAGCGTCTTTTTCAAGATGTCTCGCAGAGCCCCGCTCAGCGACGGGGACCACGTGCTTGTGTTTCCTGCCTTGTGAGGATCACGCAGCTTCAGCTCTCGTCGATGGCGGCTGCCATCACTGTGATTTGATGCCTACGGTGACTCTGCGGACTCGCCTGGGGTTCATTTACTGAAGCTGCATCTTTCCGCCCGCTGTAGTGCCCGCGCCGTGAAAAGCGCCGTGCTCAGCGGAGCCCGGAACCTCCCTCCACCACGAGGTGCTCGCCGCTGCTGCCGCCAGCTTCTCCGCCCGCTTCGCTGGACTCTCTGATCGACGGACAAGGGCCGCTGTGTGCCGCCGCGTCCGTCATGGACGAGGAAGGTGAAGCCGCGTCTGTGGAGGAAGACTGCTGTTCTCTCCTCGCTTTGGGTAGCGAGGGATGGGCGAGCTCCGAGGATCTCCCCTCCCCCGCCGCTCGTGAGCGTCGTCGGAGAAAGACCAGCATCGATGCGCTTACCGGCTGGATGGCTGTTTTTCTGCAGAGGAACGTACGTTACCGTCCTCACGACCCGCGCCCTTTTCTTCTTGGATTCACGAAGAAATCGCGGAGTCCCGGAGAGCCCCGTTTTCAGCCAGGATGCGCACTTCTGCTTCGAGGGAAAGCTAACGTTACAGTGTTAAAATCCCGCCGCAGCCGGATTTCACTAAAATGTCTCGCTTGCACAGTCCCAACATACGCGACCGTGCCAGTGTATTTTGCAGTCACCAAATCGGCATCAATGCCCGTTTGCCTGCACACAAACGCCGTTTTCACGACGCCCCAGGTAAATCTGAAAATGTATTTTCTGGTGTCCCGGCCATGGCCGATGGTGTGATGTGTGTATCCGTAATGCCCACGACCCAGTGCCCATTCGTACACACAAGCACAGCCCTACACAATACAGGGCTTGCACACATAAAATCGACTCAATGTCGATTGTGCATTATATGTAAGTTAGTGAACGTGCCCGCTTTTCAGTGCCCACAATCACTACACACTGCATGTCCCGTGGTTTCTGTAAAAACGAAACGAATGTACGGTCAGTCGGTTCTGATAGACAGTACTCTCTGTGCTACACGGTGTCCCGGCCACAGCCGATGATGTAATGTGTGTAACTGTATGCCCACGACCCAGTGCCCATTCGTACACACAAGCACAGCCCCACACAATACAGGGCTTGCACACATAAAATCGACTCAATGTCGATTGTGCAATATATGTAGTGAGCGTGCCCGCTTTCAAGTGCCCACAATCACTACAAGCTACATGTCACATGGTTTCTATGCGAAACCGATGCACGGTCAGTCAGTTCTAATAGACAGTACTCCCCAGTGCTATAAATGTACCCGCGTTCACGCACCCACATTTATTCTCAAACATGCCGAGCCGTACGGGGCTCGCACCGCGCGCTCTCTCTCTCAGCTGAGAGAGCTGAGCGCGCGCGCGGGCTGCCCGCTCGATTAAGCGCGCCCCCGCATCACGCTGCAATGGCGCCCATGTTACAGCACACGACTGCTCTCGTGTCGCCGCCATTTCGCGACCAGAGCCCGGTTTTTCAACCCGTGCAAGCACAGCCCCGTACAACACAGGGTCTGCACACATAAAATCGGCTCATGCCGATTGTGCTTTACATGTAGTGAGCGTGCCCACTGTCCAGTGCCCACAACCACTACACACTGCACGCTCCGCGGTTTCTGTAAAAACGAAACCAACGAACGATCAGTCAGTTCACAAACACAGTATTCCCGGTGTTATAAGTGTGCCCGCCACCCCGCGCCCACACTTATTCACAAATATAACGAGCCCTACGGGGCTCCCCACGCGCACTCTCTCTCGACTCAGAGAACAGAGCGCGCGCGGGATGCATACTGTGTTAAACATGCCCCCCGCCTCAGACGCCACGGCGTCCATGTTACAGCACACGGTTGCTCTCGTGTCGCCGCCATTTCGCGACCAGGGCTCAGATTACATTCAACCCCTAGTCACGCGTGCAGATGCATGGGAAAGACTTCCCGGGGTCTCAGAATGGGTGCTAGAGACTATAAAAAGAGGCTATTCGCTACAGTTTCATCGACGCCCTCCCCGTTACACGGCGAGAGTCGAAACCACGGTAAAAACAGAAGTAGCACATCTACTTCGAGCCGAAATAGCGAAGCTACTGAGCAAAGGGGCCATAGAGCCTTTATCTCAAGCTCAGAGCGAAGGGGGTCTGTACAGCAGATATTTCCTGGTACCGAAAAAAGACGGGGGTCTCAGACCCATTTTAGATCTGAGGCATCTGAACAAAGCGCTAACAAAGCGAAAGTTCAGAATGCTCACGACCAGAAAAATCCTCGCGCAGATTCGCCGAGGAGACTGGTTTATGGCAATAGATCTGAAAGACGCGTATTTTCACATACAAATTGCGTCACGTCACAGGCGATTTTTGAGATTCGCCTTCGAGGGCCGGGCATATCAGTACACCGTCCTGCCATTCGGCCTGTCCCTAGCACCTCGTACATTTACAGTGTGCATGGACGCGGCGCTGGCACCCCTGAGACTCCGAGGCGTTCGAATTCTGAACTATTTGGACGATTGGCTGATTCTGGCTCAATCGCCTTCAGAACTCGCTCACCACAAGACACTAATACTCGATCACCTCGAGTGCTTAGGTCTGAGAGTCAATTGGGAGAAAAGTTCACTGTTTCCCAGTCAAAGGATCTCCTTTTTAGGACTGGATCTGAACTCGCTATCTATGACAGCACAGCTGTCATCACAGCGCAGGCAAAACAACCTGCAAATGGCGAAATCCTTCCGCAGCGGCCATATAGTGCCGCTCAAGAGATTTCAGAAAATGCTAGGCCTCATGGCCTCAGCCTCATCGGTACTGCAGTTGGGCCTGCTGCGCATGCGCCCACTGCAGTTCTGGTTGAAAGCGCGCGTTCCGCGCCGAGCATGGTTGCACGGTCGCTATCGCCTCAAGGTCACTCAGGAATGCATTTCAGCCCTGACACCATGGAGAGCGTCAGACTGGTACCGGTCAGGTGTAAGCCTGGGGACTTCCTCGAGCCTGAAGGTGGTGTCCACGGACGCGTCCACCTCAGGCTGGGGAGCACTGCTCGACGGCAGACCGTTCTTTGGCCAGTGGGCAGAACGAGCCAAACTACCGCACATAAACTGCCTGGAAATGATGGCGGTGGACTTTGCGCTGAGGCGTTTTTGTCCCCGGATAAAAGGACACCACGTCCTGGTCCGTTCGGACAACACGTCGGTAGTAGCCTACATAAACCGCCAGGGTGGCGTGAGATCCCGAAACCTATTCAGGTTAGCGGAACGCATACTGGTATGGGCCCAGCACAACCTGCGCTCGCTGAGAGCAACGCAAGTGCCAGGCCACTTGAATGTAGGCCCAGACAGACTCTCACGGAACAACGTTCCTGCAGGAGAGTGGTCCCTTCACACGCAGACAGTGCGTCTGCTGTGGAAAACGTTCGGCAGAGCGGAAATAGACCTGTTTGCAAACCAGGAAAACGCTCACTGCCCAGAATTCTTTTCGAAGAGCACGAACGCGCTGGCCAGTGTCTGGCCCCGCCGTCCGCTCTTTGCTTTTCCTCCTATCTCACTCCTGCCTCAAGTGCTGGAGCGTATCGAGGGAAAGCGGATGCTCGGTGCTACTAGTCGCTCCATACTGGACGAATCAACCCTGGTTCCCAGTTTTGATGCGACTGAAGAGTACTGCCCCGTGGCCGATTCCAGTGAGGAGAGACCTCCTCTCGCAGGCCAAGGGCTCGATTTTGCATCCTCGCCCGGAGCTCTGGTCCCTACACGTATGGGCCATAATCGGGTAACCGCTAACCTCCCAAAGGGAGTGTTAGACAGGATCGAACAGGCTAGGGCTCCGTCTACTAGACGGCTCTACGCTTCCAAATGGTCGGTGTTCTCTGGTTGGTGTTCAGACCAAGGTCTGTCACCACTTCAGTGCGGGGAAACGGAGATTCTCTCCTTCCTCCAAGAACTATTGGATAAGGGAAGAACCCCATCCACGCTCAAAGTCTATGTGGCTGCCATATCAGCGTTCGTTAATCCAACGCTTGGCCATTCACTGGGCAGAAACGACCTGGTGGTCCGTTTCCTCAGAGGAGCCAGGAGGTTAAACCCTCCAAGGCCTCCTTCAGTCCCCGTTTGGGACCTTTCTACAGTGTTGAACGCTATGAAAGGGGCCCCTTTCGAGCCTATTCACTCAGTTGACATGAAACACCTGTCTTTCAAGACCGTGTTTCTTTTGGCTCTTGCTTCAGTGAAGCGTGTGGGGGATTTGCAAGCGCTCTCAGTTAGAGCTTCTTGTATGGAGTTCGGACCAAACGACTCTGTAGTCGTACTGAAACCGAAGCATGGGTACGTGCCTAAGTCCCTCAACACACCGTTCAGGGCTCAGGTCATCTCCCTGTCGGCCCTACCGGCCTCGGAGGACGGAAATAGCTCCCTTTGCCCGGTCAGGGCATTAAGAGCTTATGTGTCCCGCTCCGCTGTTTTTCGACAGACGGAGCAGCTCTTTGTTTCGTTCAGTGGGCGCTCTAAAGGGCGAGCCGCGACGAAACAGAGTCTATCTCGATGGGTAGTGGATGCCATTGCGCTAGCCTACCCATCTAGAGGTTTGGAATGCCCCCTGGGCATCAGAGCACATTCTACGAGAGGCATGGCCTCTTCGTGGGCTTGGTATAGCGGAATCTCGTTACAAGATATCTGTATGGCGGCAGGCTGGGCCTCCCCGTCTACATTTATACGGTTCTATGACCTAGAGGTTCCTGCGCTGCAGGCTAAACTGCTCTCGGTCTAGAAGACTATGTTTAGTGTTCCTGCCCCGCGTTGCGGCCCAGGTCACTTCAATGTTTTAAGCATCACTCACTGACATGGTGTCCCATGAGCATGCTATTACCCCTCATATATATATAATATTTCATATATTGTTATTATGCCCTTAGAGGCACTACTTTAAAGGGATGATGCTATTTTAGCCGCTCTCCCTATACTTCTTGGGGTAGGCACTTGTATGCCAGGGCGCGCGCGCCCTTAGGTGTCTGTGTCGGTCCAAGAGCACGCACGGCGTGTTACATGGGGTTCCCGTAGCGTTCTTTCGACGCAGTACGAGAGAACTCTACGTAAGAGAACGTACTCGGTTACTAACGTAACCTCGGTTCTCTCTAGGAGAGGGAACGAGTACTGCGTCTCATGCCGTGCGTGCCCACGCTGCGTCGCTTTCGTGACGAAAATCAGTGTGTTAGACAGCTATGCTCGTATTTATAGACCTAGGCCACGCCTGTTTCGGCGGGAGATGACGCAGAATGGGCGCGAAGCGCCCTCATTGGTCAGTGTCTCTGGCCTCGCATAGGCTGTGCTTTTCTGGCGGAGCAGCCAATGGGTGAGCTATATTGCTCCGCCTAGGGTTGTATGCTACAAAAAAGCGTTTTACATATTTACAAAATTAAGGATTAATTTTTAGGCTTCAATCTCGACAAAGAAATATCTTTCCCGTAGCGTTCTTTCGACGCAGTACTCGTTCCCTCTCCTAGAGAGAACCGAGGTTACGTTAGTAACCGAGTACGATTCCTAAACCAGATAAAGATGCCCATAATATAGATAATTGGAGACAACAACAACAACAAACTTTATTTATAAAGCACTTTTAACACAATGCAAATTGATCCAAAGTGCTGTACATAGTGCATAACAGGACTACACTAGAACAACAATTACAAGTTTCCGAAAGCTAAAGAATAAAAATATGTTTTCAGAGTAGATTTAAAAATGTCCAATGAAGGAGCAGACCTCACGTGATAAGGCAGAGCATTCCAAAGCTTGGGTCCAGCCACAGAAAAGGCCTGATCACCCTTTAATTTGTAGTGACTTCGTGACACATTTAAAAGCAAGTGATTTGAAGATCTAAGTGCCCTAGCAGGACAGTATGGCACAATAAGATCACAAATATATCTTGGTGCACAGCCAGACAATGCCTTATAAACAAACATAAGGATCTTAAAATCAACTCGAAACTTAAAGGAACACTCGACTTTTTGGGACTTTAGCCTATTCAACTTATCCCCCAGAGTTAGATAAGTCCATACATACCTTTTTCATCTCTGTGCGCGCTATAAGTCTGTTTGACACACCCACCGCTAGCCTAGCTTAGCACAAAGACTGGATGTAAATGGTTGCAGCTAGCATACTAATCCAAATAAGTGACAAAATAACGCAAACATTTTCCTATTTACATGTTGTGATTTGTATAGTCACAGAGTGTACATAAAACAAAGTCACATGAGACACAGACATATTTTAACCGTATAAATACTGGGAACTATATTCTCTGAAGGCGAAGCACTGCTTCTTGGGCGGAGTGATAACCGCAGCACCTGAGACGTGCCGTGGTGAGGAGCAGAGAGTTCGTTCAGAGCGCGTGTCAGGTGCTGCGGTTATTATAGAAATGTTTTATAAAGATATTAATAGCTCTATTATTATGTCAAAATCTCAAGGAAAATTTGATTTCTCAGTTCATCACCCGCCCCTTTAATTAATTGCGGTCTCATAAAGTTCTGACTGTACAATGCATATCTAATTTAGCCTACGTTTTTTTTTTTTTTTTACAAGTTAAATTATAACGAGAGGATTTGAGTGTGCAGATCTCAGCACTGGGCAAAAACTCTGGCGTTTTGAGTGGTGAGGGAATTCGAACTAAAACTTATGCAGCCCTACTTTTGGGTTTACTCTTTTTCTTCGAGAAAAACTTTCAGGCTAACTAATGTTTTAATGTGCACTTTATAACAAATGTTTAAAAAAATGTTAGTTTGAATAAAAATCACCCCCAGGAAAACTGTTTTATTTGATCATCTTTTAATGTCCATACAGTATCCCTGCTGTCCTTCACACCCCAGTGCACGATCCAAAAACGGGTCAATGATGATTTTTTTTCTTTAACACTTCTTGCTCTTGTTGGCCTTCGTCTTGGTTGGACTCGCATTGCCAGAATTTTGAAAGGCAGCTGTCGATGAAAGCCCCCTATCTGGTTGGGAAAATTACAAAAGAAAAGAAAATGATTGACCAAAAACATCTTTAAATCTTTACTGTACCTCATTTTCATTTAAAAACCATATCAACAACAAATACAGATTCCTTCAAGATTGCCAGAAGTATTTGAGCATTATTTACCATGTCCAACTGCTGGATGGGGTCTGTAATATGGGACACACTCTCATGACGACCTGTGAGCCTGTCAAATATGTTCTGGATCCCGGCCGCCATCCGAGAATCCCGGAGCTCCTCGGCTTGCCTTTCGTCACGTTGTAGTTTCTGTAGAACACATGAATAGTCTGTAATCTTATGAGACAGAACTGTACAGAAGACATATGTACCACAGTGACATCAGTGTGTGTTTTTGTGTATAAATGTATGTATGTGTATTTACCAATTCTTCTGTTTCGGCACATACGCTCGTAAGCAATGCCCTTTGCTGAACCAGTTGGTTTTGTGACTGCAGGTATTCAAGTTCGAATTGCTTATATTCCTCTATTAATTTCTTTTTTTCCTGCTCCTGCGCTATCCTCATCCCGGCCATCTCTTCTCGCATTTCCTTCTGCAAAGACTGCACTGCCTGACATTTACTTTTTAAAGTGTTCTTCAGTTCAAATGGCATTAAATAAGGGGGAAAGAGAGAGAAAGATGGGAACATTAGTATAGAGTACTTTAGATATAAAAACGGGGATAATGTACAATTCCAAGAAATGCACCTTGTCTTTAAACATAAAAAAAAATAGGGCTGTCAAACGATAAAAATATTTAATCGCGATTAATCGCATTAATGTCAAATTTTTATTTATTCTAAATGTCTCTTGATTTCTTTTTGTTCCATTATTTTTTCTTATTTTAATGCTCTTATCAACATGGAAAAGTGGATCGGCTTGCTTTGTGCAAATGTTTTTTTATTGAAAACAACATACTGTGTTCAATTTCACACTAACATTCTCACTTGGAGCAAATAATCTCTCACACAGTGTAACACTGTCCATCAATAAAAGGGTGAAAGAAATACTGACGAGGTAACGTTACTGATATTGACGAGTGGGCGTAGAGACGCATCAGCTGTGTGTGTGCTTGGCCATCAAGTGGTATTTAGACTGGACGTGCTGCGATGACAGCTCAGTTCACAACGACAAAACACACAGATCACTTTGGTCTTGTCAATTGAACCATTTGGCAACTTTTTGAAAGTAAACTTTACATTCAGAATCTTATTTGGCCTCCATTTCGTCGTCTCGTGCTCATCATTCATCCACTCAAAACGTAACGTTAAAGGGGGTCGCACACCGGATGAGAAGCGCAGCGCCTCGTATTTAAAATTCGAACACATTATTCGTTATGAGTGTACACACACCGGCGGCGCCATTCTGCGTTTTTATTGCTGGCCATAAACTGAGAAAGTGCGCGTCCGATGTAGTCCTAGACGCGGCTCGGCGCTGCGCTTCTCGTCCTCTCTTTGGCTGGTTCGCATCGCACGCCCAAACAAGTGTGTGTGGCGCGCATGTTGTTTTGTTTCTGGTCTAGCTAGATCTGCTGTGGTGTTGTAGTTCGTAGTTTTAACAACGTTACTAGTTGTTGCAAAAGCATGTGAAAAAAAGACAAAGTTTGCTAGCGATTTTATCGCGAGATTGCTTTGCTAATCTCGCGATACAATTTTTTTACGCCGTTAATAGCGCGTTAACTGACAGCCCTAAAAAATATATATAAATCAATAACTTTATGCAGATATTTTATGCCTAATCGTTCAGAAAACTGAAAATTGAACCGCACATCAAATAAGACCAAGCCAAACTTGCGATGTGATTGGCTCTTCTAATTGTAAAAGGTGGGACTATTAGCCTATTATTAGTATAATACTATGACTACCTTTTTTTGCCTCTCTCTTCTCCCATTCTTGTTTCTTCTCCATGAGGGCATCATATTCTGCTTGTAGCTTTCTTATTTTTTTGCTCATTAATACGAGTCTGTGCTTGTGCAGACGCTGCTGCTTGTAAGTCACGGTCAATGGACTCATTTTCCTGGAGAGAAAGACAAAAAGGGACAATAACTGATGATATTGAAGTCCGTTTACACATTATCCATTCGTTATCTATGGAGTTGTTTCAGAATGTCGCCTTACTTGCAACATCTCATTATGCGCCACCTTTGCTCTCTTTCTATTTTTCCTCTACTATTTCTACCTTCTTCTCTCTTTCTTTTAGACGTTCTTCCCTCATATTCAACTCCTGACAACAGCACACACAAGATAGAGCACTTTACACTCATTTAAACTGGAACAGCCAAAATGTGAATCCAGAGTGCCCTGGTCTCACTCTCAGCGTCCTCATGTACATCTGAAAGACGCATTGCGATTGTCCTCTCATCTGGCAGATCCACACACCCAAATCCTTCCTATATCTGAAAATATGATCAATCTCTGAGTACACTCAATTCACTCGGAGGGCTTGACACTTACTTTTCAGTGTTTTTGGGCTTAATAAGGGGATAGTATTCAATTCAATTCACATTTATTTGTAGAGTGCTTTTCACAATACACATCGTTTTAAAGCAGAAAATGCCACATTACAATTAGAGTGATCTGTTATCAGAAGTAACTGTCTAAGTTATGCATTCCAGAAATGTACTAAATCAGTCAGCGAAATATGTATTAGCCTAATTTAAACAATGTAATAATTTAATGCAGA
Organism: Phoxinus dragarum; assembly: GCA_033366665.1. NCBI lineage: Eukaryota > Metazoa > Chordata > Actinopteri > Cypriniformes > Leuciscidae > Phoxinus > Phoxinus dragarum. The sequence continues at coordinate 31,390 of JARPMJ010006238.1, forward strand.
AACAATGAGTTCATAAAAGTAATGAATACTTGTTTGTTAACAAATGATTTTGACATTCAGAAAATGTAGCATCTGTAACAGCCACCAAGTGTTAATAAGTAGTGTTCATGACATAAATGTTGATATGCCTTTGTTGAAGATGACTTCTATGGCTTACGTTATTGTATGCGCGCTGTTCTTATGCGAGCGCGCACGCACAGTGAGAGTGAGAATGCTCGCGCAAAGAGGAAGACGACCGCTTGCTGACTGCTGTGCTATTTTATTTTACTGTGTTTAACTGTTACTTCCACTTTGATTTGTAGCGTGTTTCAGAGTGTTTTCTTTTCCTTGTTAGCTAACATTCGCTCTTTGACATGTATGTGAAGAGTGTGCTTAACGGAGAGGACATCTATAAAAGACTCGTTGAACTACCAGTCCGTTTGCACTGTCTTTCCTATTCGTCATCCGGGCAGACTTCAAACAGTCTGACAGACGTTACACATCGGTGCATTTTGATACACATTGTGCATCATCTGAAAGGATATAGCTACACTACACACGTTTTTTGTTCTGCTTTAAACTGTTTTTAGTAATTATTGATAGTCTTACTTTAAACTGTATATAGGCATTTGATGGTTTCACATTTTTTTAAATGATAATTGCTAAAGTTTTTTTTTACAATGATAACGTTAACGCTCTCAGAAAAAAAGGTAACCTAATGTTAGCTACTAAACACAAGCGTGGTTCACTTTAAAAAGGGTAACGGCCTACACCGTTGTACCTAAAGACTTTATCAATCAATCAATCATTTATTTATATAGCACATTTAAACACAACCGAGGTTGACCAAAGTGCTTCACAAGCAATCAAATAAACACAGTAGAACAAGTAAAACAGATACAGCATGCATATATAATACAAAAAATAAGAACAAGCGAGCAGTAATAATATAGCATCAAATAGTTATATAGTATTAAAAGCCATGGAGAATAAATGAGTCTTTAGCTGAGTTTTAAAAATGTAAATAGACGGGGCATGCCTAATAAACATCGGAAGGCTATTCCATAGCTTCGGGCCAGCGGCAGCAAAAGACCGATCGCCACGTTTTTTTAGTTTTACTTTAGGAACTGTTAGGAGGCCGTGGTCACCGGATCTCAGGTTTCTAGATGGTGTATAAGGAACCAAAAGTTCAGTTAAATATTGCGGTGCCAGATTATTCAAAGCTTTGTAAACAAATAATAAGATTTTAAACTCAATTCGGTACTTAACTGGTAGCCAGTGAAGGGACATTAAAACAGGTGTTATATGGTCAAACTTACGCTTCCCTGCAAGTAATCTAGCGGCTGCGTTCTGAACTTGCTGTAGGCGGGAGATAGATGCCTGAGTACTGCCATAGTACAATGAGTTGCAGTAATCAAGTCTACAGGTAATGAACGCATGAATGGCTATTTCTAAGTTATTTCTTGAGAGAATGGATTTTATTTTACTGAGAAGGCGGAGTTGATAAAAACATGATTTGACTACAGCAGAAATCTGTTTATCAAATTTTAAATTTGAATCAAATAAGAAGCCCAAGTTCCTAACGCACTTTGAGTTATAAGGGGTGAGAGGGCCGAGGTCAAGGTCATAATCACAGTTATCCTTGGGGCCGAACAGAATAAACTCCGTTTTGTTTTCATTTAGATGAAGAAAATTGAGGGAAAGCCATGTCTTAAGATCATTCAGGCAGTCTAACAGTGGCTGAAGAGAAGAGTCATTATTGCATTGCAGGGGAAGGTAAAGTTGGGTGTCGTCAGCATATAAATGAAAGGAGACACCATGTTTTTTAAAGATAGAGGCCAGAGGAAGTAGATATAGAGAGAATAACACCGGCCCAAGGATTGATCCCTGGGGGACACCACAATTAAGCGGTTTATTAGAGGATGAATATTGACCTAACTGAACAGTAAAACATCTATCTGACAGATAAGAGCGAAACCACTGTAAGACAGAGCCCCGAAGTCCTACACAAGACTCCAAGCGTGACAGAAGAATGTTGTGGTCTACTAAGTCAAAAGCGGCACTTAGGTCCAAAAGGATCAGAGCCAATGGTTTGCCAGAATCTGTGATAAAGTATATGTCATTAAGAACTCTTAAAAGAGCAGACTCAGTGCTATGTAAAGTTTTAAAACCAGATTGAAAAACTTCATTGATTGAATTATTTAACAGGAAAGTTTGTAATTGTACCAAAACTGCTTTTTCCATGATCTTTGAAATAAAAGGAAGATTTGAAATGGGTCGAAAACTGGAGAGAGATGATTGATCGAGATTAGTTTTTTTAATATAAGGAGTTATCACCGCCTGTTTGAGGCAGGCAGGAACCGTGCCCGTATGTAAACACTTGTTAATGACTGACAGCAGGCTTGGGCCCATAGCACCCACATTTTGTTTTAGGAAATATGATGGAACAATATCATGTAGGCATGATGTAGGCTTAAGACGATCCACAATTTCCTTACAGGCCTGAAAGCTGAGTGGCTCAAACACAGACCATGTGACGGAATATAGTGGAATCTCTGGCAAAACATGTCCTGTCTGAGACATCTTAGATCTAATAGCCAAAACCTTGTTTGTGAAAAAGTTTGCAAAAGTTTCACACAGCGAGACAGAGGGCTCAGGAAAAAGGTTAACAGGTGGATTTAACACAGAGTCAATAGTGGAAAAAAGCACACGCGGGTTATTTCTATTAAGCATAATTAAACCAGAGAAATATTTACTCTTAGCAGCTTTAGCTGCCCTCTGAAAAGAGGAAAGAGAGTTTCTCATAATTTCGTATGAAACATGCAGTTTGTCTTTTTTCCATCTGCGCTCGGCTTGCCGGCAAACCTGCCTAAGAGAGCGCACTGAGTCATTCAGCCATGGAATTGGCACTGATTTACGAAATTTAAGCTTTAGAGGTGCAATACTGTTCAAAATAGAAGCACAGGTGGAATTAAAATAACTGAGATGATCATCCGCATCCAGGTTATGTAGCATAGATTCAGTTTTAAAAGAAGTCCACACCTCATGAAATGCAGCCATGAACTCTTCACTGGAATGTGCACTGAGGGTGCGAGACATACGCCCCATAGACTGAGTTTTTAGTGAATGACCAAAATATGGGACATTAAAAATTACAGGCATATGATCAGAGAAGGTTGCATTGCCAATTGTGATATCGGAAACAGATAGACCATGAGTTAAAATCAAGTCCAAAGTATGACCCTGTTGATGCGTAGGGCCAGAAACCCACTGAACAAAGTCAAAGGATTCAATAAGATTTAAAAATTCCATGGACAAGGTTATAGATGCACAGCAAACATGAATATTAAAATCACCAAGCAGCAGTATTTTATCATAAGCAGTGACAAGGTCTCCAACAAATGCAGCAAATTCATTAATAAATTCTGAGTTATATTTGGGAGGACGATATAACAATGCAATAGTGACAGGATTTGCTAGAAGTATTTGGAATAATTGCACCTCGAAACTGCCGTATGAAGATGCAGACAAAATTTGACAAGAAAATGTATTTTTAAAAACAGTCACTAACCCCCCACCACGGCCAGAGCAGCGCGGGGTATTTAGAAAGTCACAACCCTGCGGTAGTAGTTCAACCAGCGAGCTGGATTCGCCAGGTTTAACCCATGTCTCTGTGATACAGAGGAAATCCAGCGCTTGTGCAGTAAAAAGTTCGTTTAGGATGAAAGATTTATTTATCAAGGATCGTGCGTTGATGAGGGCCATCTTTAATACAGATGAGTCACTATCCGACTGTGTTGTTGCACGACACAGAGGCCGGAGGTTACCTGAATTAACTCCACCACGATAAGGATGAGAAGACATCGCATGGCGATGCGTGGAGATAATAACTGGGATACTCGCACATGGCCGCTGGAACTGAGCCTCAGGGAAACACCTTCCTATGCCACGTCCACAAGCCCAAGCTCCCAACTCGCAGGACGGGTGCCCGCGCGGCGATCTCTCGAGCCAACGCAGTTTTCCAGCGAACAGCGACACCACTCCGTTTGCCGCGCCTCCACCGGCGCCTTCTTCTGGGTAAATCCATGGGACACCTGCACAGGTGCATAGGGAGATGGATCGCAACAGGCGATTGGAATGCTCTATGTCCATTAACATCACCATAGGCAGAATCCATGACCACACTTCGAATGTTAAGCAATGTTAAGCGGTCATACACGAGGGTGGAATTACAATTTTCGATCATAATGGAGATAAGAAGGAGAAAAAACGCATGCCAACGGCAGCGACGAAACGGACAGCAGACGGCCAGCCAACACAGGCGCCATCGTACCTGTTCGTCCAGAAATGTAACACCAAATTGAGGTATTTTGAGGTTTATACCTCAAAAGGTACATGTTGGTACCTAAATGATAGGCCTACATATATTAGAACAATTTTAAAGTTTACCGTCCCAGTGAGTTTTTACCAATAGAGTTCAGTGGAAATAGCTTGAAACGCATCCGTTAACGTTAATCTCTGAAACCGAATCTCAGCTGTTATAACGACGACACATTAAATTAATACTTGCTTCCCACAAAAACGGTTTATGCTGTAATAAGTAATACATGATAATGTATAAAGTATACTTACAATTCCATTCCTTTTTGGAAAGCCATGTTTCGATCGAAACTCATCTTCGTAGGCTAACGTTAGACTACAACAAACTTTCTGCTGGCGTGATTTAAACTTTCAAAAAATGCTAAAACATGATTACATTAACAGACCTTATGTAGCCCCACCCCTTCAAATCAGTGTAACTAATAACTGTGTAATAAGCATATTCATACTAGGCTATAAATTAAATATTTTTTGTTGTATGGATCAGTAGCCTAAATAGGCTAATCTGTTCAAATGTAATGTCTATTATTCCATACTGTCTGTATTGTATATGTATTATTCAGATCATCTCAGTCAAACGCACTTTGTTGTCTACATTTATATACAAAATTATAAAAAATTAAATAAATTAAAGCTGCAAGCAGCATTTATCGGGGTTCAAGCTTTTAAGACCTTTAAGCACATTAGCATCAAAAGACATTAAAGGAGAACTCCGGTCAATTTTAACATTGAGCTCTATTTTTAGTAAATTTGGAGTGCTGTCAATACAGAGAACAACGACAAAAATCGGTGTTGCCTACACAGTGTTATCCTCTTTTTAAAATTTGCACCCTATTGACTTGAATGGGGCAAGTTTTAAACCTGCTTTTATTTCTCTTATCATCCTTGATGTGTCATTACAAGTGCCCAGCCATGTTGAGTGATTCCTTCAGAGTGAACACGAGTGAATCTGACTGCAGTAGATGTGAAAGATATTAATAAAAATGATGTTATATCGAGAAGTTTATCACTGCAGAACATGAAATCCACTGGGAGGAGTTGGATCCAGATCCAACTCCTCCCACTATATATCCTTCGCCCCCACGCCCCACCACCAGATGAACCAGCATATCGGTGATCACCATTGTTTGCTCTCATCAATGTAAGTCTACATTTTGATTACTAATATAGTCGAGATATATTAATAATTTAGTGTGCGTCTTTAAGTAATGATCACACTTAAATATATGTTAAAGTTTTGACAGTGTCCATACTTTTTGATAACGCCAAGACATGTTTAACTAGTCCACTAAACTGGCATCCATTAATGGTAAGTTAGGTCGTTTGTAGCGTTAACGTTAGCACGCACGTGTAGAGGTGGCCTATCTATTTAGCTAAACTAATTAGCTTTGGATAATACTGTTGGTATGTTCATATGTTTATAGCTAGGGTAAGCTAACATGTGGTGTTGTCAGTCAGGTAGCTATCTAGTTAGCCAGGTTAGCCACGCTACCCACTAGCCAGGTTAGGCAAACACTGCACTCCAGGTATGCATTGTTAGTTTACTTTCAATGATGAATTAAAACATTTAAAAAATAATGAACATTGAAATATTTGCTTTCTTTGCTAACCCACAGGATATGGAGGTCGAGGAAGAAAGGGGGAACTTTTAAAATAATATGTTAAGACACCCACCCAGACTTCTGCAGCGAGTTCTGCCAGATCTGTGCTGACCTGGAAGGATGAATAGTTAATTGTGAATGTCCGGTGGTTTCCCTGTAATGTTTGTGTCATTTCTGCGTGTGCTCCCAATGTGGTTTCCCTTATGTTTTGCCTTCAAAGTTTCCCTACTGTTTTCAAAATGTCTGTTTTACCTAGTGTGTTAATAAACATGTTTTTTTCCTATTTAATTGTGCTGGTAATGAATTGTTCATGCATTTATGTAAGTGAGATGCTCTTATGTTTTGTAAATTAAGTCAGATTCCCTTGTGAAGTCATTTATAAGTTTAAAATTAGTGCTGCTATACTTTAGTCACTTACAGTTGCATAATCAGTGGAAAAGCACACATATTTTCTACTTGAATTTAAACTTGATTTAATATTACTCAAAAGTAGACGCGCCTACTTATTAATATTATAATATTTTATGTAATATTTGAAATCAAAGTGCATGTGGACTACTGAGAGGGGTAAAAGATCAGCCAATCAAAGAATACATTTCTTTTTAAGATATATTTATTCTTGTATGTAACAAGGAACTACATGCTTTTCAGGGAAGATGAAATGTAAGAATTTTTAATCAATCTTTTTGTTTTGGATTATAATTAAACGCTTTTTCCAAATGAAAAAAAAATCACATTCACACAATGTACAAACTACAATGTTTGTAACTTTTTAAACTTCATTAAATAAGATTTGTTTTCAGTAAGTTTGTTTTTCTGTCAAAAGTCAAATCATCTTCATTTATATAGCGCTTTTAACAGTGTTGTTTCAAAGCAGCTTTACAGAGATAAACTTATAATTTAAGGAAATGGAGATGGTTTTGGCTTTATAGCAGTTCTTTAATAAAATTATTTTCCAGCTAAAGTTAGTTTTGATTGATTCGCTTCCGTCGCAACGATCATTTTTTTAATTAAATTAGGGGCCGCTAAGACGACACCATTCTCTCTACACAGACTTGGGGTGTTTAAAGGAGCCGTTCTATTGGCTGGCGCCTAGCCAATGAAATGGGTCTTCTATTGTACGTGATGATGTCACGAAACCCGCCTCCTCGTAGACTATCTGAAACCGTTTATATACTGTCTATGTCTGAAACGCTAACATGGCTTAATGCCTATACACGGGTTTCTGTGCAACGTCATCACGTAGATGCGCGCGCATCTAAGAGGCAGAAAGCAACCGTCTTTACGGCTATATCTAGCAGAAGCAGAGATGACGCGGAGCTATGATTCGCAAACTTAGTTGGACAATTTCATACTAGTCAACTAACTAACTTTTTACATAATGTTATATTAATATGCAAATGAAACACAAGCAAACAGATTCAACTCTGAAATTGCAGTTTATTATTGAGTCAACAAGAATTTACAAACAATGCGAAATCTACGTTAATTACAATGTTCTTTTACAGAACTCGGCATAACATATAGCGGTCTTGCCTCTTGGATGCGCGCGCATCCGGTATTGTTTGTATACAAGAAACCTGTGTATACTGTCTATGCATAATGCACGCAAGCTGATTTTCACAAGCAATTATTTTTGACTTGGTGTTTGGCTTTTAAACATAACTTCTCTCCTCACTCGTTTTTTATTTGGAATAATAAATATATTACACACCAAAGAAAAGCTTTATTTACATTGGTTTGAGTCTGATATAGCCTACTATTAGTTGGTCAGTTGTTGAATTCTGATGGTGAGTTTTGGGGTATTACTGTAATATTTCTGTTAAAGGGGAGATGAAGCACTCAATCAAGTTTACATCATTTACAAGATGGATTTCCACTATAATCAAAAAATATATAAGAAACGTGAAAAATGTAAGGATATAAAAGAAAAAAGAAAAAACGTTTTAACTTTCGCGGCCAGGGCGCCGCCATTTTGCAGAATTCTAACCTGTGACGTCACGGGGTTGGTTGGCTCTGTGTGCAGTGAATGACAGAGAATAGAGATAGAGTGAACCAGAATAAGCTGACAGTCTGCTGATTGTTGTTTTAACCACAGGGCCACAGAATCTGTTCAATACAGTTTGTCTGTATTGGTTCATTTAAAAAGTCAGGTTTCACTCAGGGGAAAAACGTCAAAAAGACAGGAAAGTTTGCTTAACTTTTTCAACGCTGGACAGTCAGATCCCGAACAAGCAAAAATCGTTTCCGCGGATCAAAAAGGAGACCACGGTGGACACAGTTGCCTAGTATCGATATCTCGTTATTTCTACATAAATAAGGGAACATTCTAATCTGCATTAAGCCACATTAAGCGTTCTTATAGCCTAATGGTTTTTTATGGGAGGAAAATGCTTAACCGTTCATATTATGGGCTCATCTGATTTTTAGGATTTAGTATAAATTCTTAGGATTTTAGTATCATAATGATTAGGCTAATAAATGCATGCACAATTATCCGTGAACTTGATTTGAACAAATGCCTTTCAACTTGTGTGTGCAAAATTCAGAATTAAATTAATGTGCAGAAATTTGTACAAATAAGAGAGTATGTAGGCCTACTATACTGTAGTAGCCATTAAAAAAAGCGCGTTTCATATTTGTTAAAATATTATAGGCCTAATGTTATTTTTTTTTTCCATTTATGTTGATTTATGAAAAGTGAACAGCACGACCGAGATAGGATGCGCATGAGACATGGAGCGGGTCAGACATGATTTTGACCGTTGAAGTTGTTATAGAAAGCCTTTCTTTAAAGTAAATTTCGTTTTGTATAAATTGTATCTTAATTTTAATAAATTTTTCATCAACCAATTGCCTGTATTTAATGAATAAGCCGACGAAACAAATATAACGGAGGCGCCCCGCGCGCTCACTTGCGTTGCACGTGAACTAGAGCACATCCTAACTTAACGAAACTCAGTGTATGCCTCACACAGACATGACAAATACATCAAATACACAAAGCTTGAAATGTCTTTAAACGAAATAATTCCAAACGAAAAAGGCTACTCTCTGATTATGTAATCCATTATTAGACTTAGGCAATTTATGTGCATTTCTCTCTATAAGCGCGTTCACACGGAGATGGCGATCGTCAACTTCATCTTTGCAGCCGAGTCGACACTTTTAGAGAAAACACTTGTTTATTAATAAAAATCAATACACGCGTCACCGGATTTACAGATGCACGCACACATATTATTTCGAAATAACGAGATATTGTTTTGAAATAACATTATTATTAATAATAGCCTACATCTTTGTTAAAAGAATTTAACAAATGAACGTGAACTAGTTCATTTTTAGATAGCCTATGTGAACTTAGTTCATTTAAAAAAAAAAAAGAACTATGAACATGAACTAGTTCATTATCATCTGTGTGAACTGAACTTTGAGCTAGTTCTTTTTAAGTATGAACTGGCACAACACGGGACGCTCCAGTGTCTCCGCTCGGACATCCTTCAGGGAGAGCATTGCCACTTCCAACACGTCTACCTCCCGGCACAGCATAGTAAATGTGCACACCATGGTGATGCAAGATTGACTACGCAATACATGGTCAAGATCAGCCTCTTGACAGCAGATAGACTCTGAAACGGTGGGCATCGCAGTACAGCAGCCACACTGACACCAGGTAGCGTTCCCAACCCGCTCTTCTCCCCAAACCACCACCGGCTGTTCGACATACCGACGTACCACTGCTCGGTTCTCACGCCGTATTGGCTCAAATGCATAGGCAATGGGACACACGGGCTCAACAGGTCTTTCAAGTTCGTCTTCCTCCATTTTAAATCAAGCGCGCACTCAGTCAGGTAAAGAAATGCTGCATTCTCTTCACTAACCATTGGACCCAACCAACCCCGTTACGTAGGCTGTGACGTCACTTCAAAATGGCGACTCGCTATCTAGAAAGCTAGCTAGAAATTACGAAAAGAATTGGTCATATATGTGGTTTTAACAACTTTAAAAAAAAAACTAATTAGGCACGGTGATTTTTGTAATATATGTAGCTACTACCAGTGCCAAAACATGGATGTTTCATCTCCCCTTTAAAGAATATTTTATTGTAATCAATTCTATTTCTGCCAAAAATGTATCTCTATTCGGAAATCAGGGCTCTTGGTGTAACGCAGTAGGATGTAAAGTCTCCAAACATTTGTTTTTAGATAAACTTGATTTAATTAATGATTAATGCAGTAACCAATCGATTAGATCTCTTTTTGTTAATATTTATTCTCCTCCATCTAAATTAGTTTGGGTTATGTTTTCCTCATTTGAGTGGGAACAATATATGTTATCGATTTGTTTTTGTTATTATGAAAATTGTATATTCATCAAACTAAATGGAGTAACTCAAAACCCAATTTTGCTCATTTTAAAGCAGCCTTTAAAATGTAGTTTGAGTCTGTAAAGTTTAAAAAAAAAATCAAAAAGCCCAGAGATCTGTATCTCTGCTAAATGAATTTAACATAGCCTATGTTTGTGATGCCCTTTATTATTATTATTTTTTAAATGTTTCTTTTTATTTAAATTATTGTTGTGTTTCAAGTTATACAAAATGTGAAAGTGTATAAAAAAATGAAAAGAAATGTGACAAGAACTTGATATTGATTTCTGTAATTTTGAAAATTCAATAATATATATATATATATATATATATAAATAAAAAATAAGGTGGATAAATATCCCCCCATTTAGCAAATAAATAAATAAATATAAATAATGCCTTTAGACTGATATTAATATAAATAAATTATATTATCAAACTCAGTAAACACCATAGCCTACTAATAATCAACGACACGCGTTTAATTGTACATTACGCATTTTCCTCCCAGAGAAAACCAAGAAAACGCTTAATGAGGCTTAATGACTGTATAAAAATGCTTTGTAAAAATAAAAAACACACAATTCGTTATTATTAATAGAGCGCGGGATCGTGACGTCGGCGGATCACAGTAGCGCAAGGCATTGTGGGACTTTAGGTCACGGAGGTTATGGGAGAAACGTAGAGTAAATGGTATGCGAAAAAATAAAGTGTTTGCTTTTATATTATTTGTAAATGAAAAGGCAAACAATCAGGTTAAAATTCTTAATTTACCGTCTACATTCAGCAAATGCGCATCTACATCATTTAAAGGGCACCTATTATGGAATTTTGAAATTTACCTTTCATGTAGTGTGTAACATAGATCTAAGTGAACAAAAACATCCTGCAAAGTTTGAAATATGAAAGTGCACCGTATATAAAGTTATTGTCTTTCAAAAGTAAGAGTCGACTCGGAGTCATTTTTATGAATCGTTAGAAGACCGAAGCTTTCTGACTAGATGACGTCAACTTGTCAAGTTATTTGAATACGATACGCCCACTTATTGCGGTCCAAGGCCAGGGAAAATATCATGGCGACGAGACGCTGTGTTCTAAAGTGCGGCTCAAAAGCCAACTTTTTTCATCTGCCCAAGGAGGAGCATTTGAAGACTAAGTGGCTACAATTCATATACAACTATACCACAGAAGTATAGTCCGAGCCTTGTGCTTTGTTCGCGCCATTTTGAAGACGATTGCTTTTTAAATGCAATCAAACTTGGATTCGCGAGTTTAACCTATTGATGGAAGGTTCATTTCTAAGTGTATTTGCATCAGCTTCCTCCTCCGTATCACAACCTGTAAGTGTTATTAATAATTGTTGCTTTTATGTTTTATGTAGCATGCTTAATTATTATTTTGTTTGTTGTGTAAGCACCGTTTAGCTTCTAGGTCTTCAATGGCAATTGAGATATGTGAAGTGTTTGTCGTTGTTTTCGGAGTTGTCTTAAAGAATAGAGTAATACCTCGTAGTAACGTAACTGCATTTTTTTTTTTTGTAAAAACGTTATGTTTATGCATCGGGCTAACGCAAACAAAGACTGATTGTGCTTTTACAATATGAACTCTGGGCTATGCTCGCTAACATAACATTAAATTCTTTATCTTATTTTTAGTTTTTTACTACAAACTACAAAGCAGTGGACTATATTCATTATTATAACACAATTTAATTGATAAAAGCATCATTGTACTCCATGTTAAAGGTGGGGTATGTGATTTGCAAAACGGCCGGTAGATTTTGAAAATACACAACTCAAATGGTCCTACCTTCTTTCCTTTGACTCCACCCATTCAAAGAACATGGACCAATCAATGGTACGACCGATTGATTGACACACTTACTGTCCAATGATTCTAGGTGGTCTTGGAAATGATTGGCTGGTGTTTTTTTGAGTCCTGCCTGCTCCACAGATGATTAAATTGCTTAATTTTTATTTCAGTGCTTCTAACTCAGTGGCTGTAAGTGAGTTAGGAATATGATTTTAAGTGATTTTGAAAAAATGGCCAAAAAAGAGAATTACATACCCCACCTTTAAACAATAAGTATTATCTCTGTAAACACTGCTGGGTCATCTGACCAATCAACGCAGATTAGCGTCGCGCAAAGGAGGGGTTTGGAAAAATGAGTCGTTGAACGAATCATTTGGGAGTCGGTGAGCAAATCAGGTAAAAATAAATGCATATTATACGAAAACAAAAGTGTTTTTTGTCATTGCATGCACGTAAAACTGTTGTTGGGGACTCCCAAAACAACATTAGGAACATTTTAAATGTCATAATAGGTGCCCTTTAACAAAAGACAATATACTACTATTAACAAATGTTAAAAGTTTTTTTAAATCTAAAATTATAAAGATTTAACGATTTAATTGATTTATATATATATATATATATATAATCAATTAAATCGTTAAAAAAATCTTTATAATTTTAGATTTAAAAAAACTTTTAACATTTGTTAATAGTAGTATAATTCTTATATTTTATAATGTTATATATAATATAAGAATTATGTTGTGTCCTATTAACAAAAGACAATATACTACTTATTAACAAATGTTAATAGTTTTTTAAAAGCTAAAATTATACTTTATCAATTTGTTTTGTTGTGTCAAAATGATTAACAATATAAATTGAACAAAGCTTCAAACAAAAAAATTATAAAATGAAAACAAAGCTTGAGCGTTTGAAAATTTGATTTTATTGAAAAGCATTTTTAATAGTCTATTTCACAACTAAAACTAAATAATTTAAATAAAATGTGTTTTTTCCTTTGAAATTGCAAAAACTTAACACACTAGCTGTACCTGCTCAAAATAAATAATAGTAATTAAATAAAAATACAAAATCTAACTAAATTTAATAAATTATATCAAACCAAAGAAAATAAACCTTATAAGTGTTATGCAGGCACACATTTAATAGTGACAAATAAATAAAATAAATCAAAACTCCATACAAATCGAATTAATCCTGAGGCGCCATTCGTCACAACACTTGCAAAGAAAAACTTCCATGTCTTCTCTCAACTGGAAGCAAAACATGAAAGGCTCTTTGGCAAGTTCTAGATCCTTCATTTCCACTTGTTGAAGTTTAAGAAGGGCCTTTTTCTGGTCTTCCTCCTTTAATGTCAGATACCACGGCTCTTCCACAAAACCTCTGAACAAGGGGCCGTTTTTTCCGCAGCCATCCAACTGCAGTCCAGAGGTCTTTTACTATCCGTGGTTCCTTCATGAGAGAGGAGTACAAAAAAGGATGAAATATTTAATTAATTTAAGAAATTATTCTCACAAGAGAAGAGATGGTTTGCACCACATTTAGCTGCTAGCTAATTTCCCTCGGTTGTCCCTGGGGAGATTGAAAGTGTCTTTAAACAGGATGGTTGTAAATTAATGTTTTGAAATTATGTTTCTTTCATGTGCCCGTTTGAGACAATAAAAACATACCGTGTCACTGATTTCAGGGGAGAGTGTTAAAAGATCAATTTAATAGATTATATTATCTTATTAAAATATATACTTTAAACAAAGACTTACAGCTGTAAAATCAAAGGGTGCCTCAAAGACCATGTACAGAGCATACTGAAATCCCCCCACACCCCCAAAAAAAGAAAATCAGTCAAGTTCAGGCACCCATTTCATGTTTTCATTCTGAGAAATCATTTCTCGTTATTTTTATTTTTTTAACTTTCCCTTTTTTCTCACCATTAGCATGAAGATCCCACAGTCTACAGAGTCAACTGTTGTGGAACATTCTAAAACAATGGAATATCATTAAGTTATTAATGGAAATGATGTGACAAACATATAAAAAAAACAATATATATAAGCAGCTTATGTTTTTTGAAAGCCTAATAAAACTTACCTTGTTTTTGATCAGCTTCCATGTTCCTGTAGCGATTCTGTTGGTCAATTTACTGCAACATAATCAAACAGAAATATTTTCATAAAAGTTGGACAAAGGAGCCAAGTTTCTTCGTTCTAAAGCAAAAAATGACCACTGACTGAATTGCAAAAACAACATTTCAAATTTAGAATATAAAAGCAGCATGCAGATCATCATGCAAAGAACAAACAGCAGTGAACATCAATAAAGAGCAAACTTTGGAACAACAAACTTCGAACAGCAAACCTTGAACTGCGAACTCTGAACATAATATTTATATGTCTAAGTGCAACCTGAAGACAGCCACATATTTTACATCACCAATCCCGTAGGGGTCAGTTGAATCAAAAAAATACATAGCCTTGTTTTTAGGCTTCAGAACCTGTGAAATACAGTTGTTAGTATATTGAATCCTTATATCACTTTAAACTTAAAGGGTTAATAAATTAAGGGAACAACATACACATAGCATCCAGTGTCCTGGCATCCAAGCAGGGAGCAGAATGTAATCCTTGGATCCTATGTTATCCTGGGGGGAACGTAAGATTCACTAATTTGTTGTAACTGCATTTATAACTGTTCCAGTTTTAGATAAAATACAACTTTATTGACTTACTGGAACCGATAAAAATGGGTCCAAATCAAGTGGTGGTAGCCAGGTAACTACAACATAGGAATTTGCTGCCAACACATCTGTTCCCTAAGCATAGCATTCAATTGCACATCCATTATAAAACACAATTATGTCTCCAGGTGATCATGAGTTATAGTTGTAGGGGAAAATACCTTTTCCTTAGCCACCATGACGATCACATCAAGACAGCTGTTTATAATCTGTTTTTTAAAAATATACCGGTATATTTATTAGTTGTATGGTCAATTTTTCTATTTTTGAAATCATTGTGTGTCTACTTACTGTTGCCTCAAGCTCTGCATTGAGGCCCAAGGTCAAGAAATCTTTTCGCTGCAGTTTAATGCTTCCAACTTCAGCAATTGTCTCATCTCTGTCATTTCTACTCAAAATCTGGTCCAAGCTTTACCACAGATTAAGATAAAGAGACCAAAATTACTTTCAAAATACACAAAATGTGTTATGAAAAGTGTGATAAAAACAAAAATATTACCATTGATGACTGCCAATCACTTGGCTGGAAATCCCAAAAACTTCTACTGGCAGACAAGCGTTTAATGTCACAAACCATTCCTGTTGCAGTGAAGACATTTTGGAAATAAATTATACACAACATAAAATTAAAATAAACCATAGAATTTCAACAATATTTTACCACCATTTAACCCCTAAATGAAAACACTCACCACCAGTTGTAACCATTGTAGCAGCTGGGGTACTGTCCTCCATCACACCATCAATCCCACCTGGTTCCTCAGGGGGGAAACAAGGATTACCTGTTTAAGAGAGTTAATTGAACTGTACTGAACTCAATTCATCAGTGGTTAGTGGACCATTACAATATTATAACATAGGATATTTTAATGTATTTCCACAAATATTGGTAGGTTAATATGAAAAAAACAACAACAAGGTAATTTACCAAACACAGCTTGTCCGTACACATTTTTGACCATCATTCCCCCAAATGTCTTCTGTAATCTTTCCAGCAATTTGTTGTTTTTCTTTTCATTATAGTGATGAATTATGTGCCTCATTTGAAAGAGATGGGTTGATGGCAAAGACATGTTCAAAAAGTAGTTTTTTTTTTTTCATCTTGGCGAAGAGTTGCTCTGCAACCTGGCTATTCACTTTGCCAGCCAATTGAGGTAGAGTGAGCTTCCTCAACACATCTTTGCTGTCTTTTGTATTGGCTTCATGAAACCGATCATACAACACATAATGATCCGATGAACCAGTCACTGGGTGACCATTTAAGGTCTGGCTCTGTCTTTTTAGTGTTCAGCCAAGGTAGTGACACTTTAAGCTGTCCACATTTGGCCAATTCGATGTTGGATTGAGTGGGTTCTGCCAAGCGACCTTCAAATGGAGAGATGGGTACCTCTTCTGATGCCCTTAAATTCAAGTGCGTTGCAAGACCCCGTGCAAAGTCATAAATTATGACATTTGGCATATGCTTCCAGGATAATAGTAAGTCTGCGAAGTCCCGAGGGCTCTCAGCTCGCAGATTGCTTTTGATACTGTAAACAATCCCACATGGGCACATGATCACTGCCCAGCCTCCTAAAAAAAACAAGATATTAATCACATCCACAGTAAATCAAAGTATAATTTTGTTTGTTTTGTTTCTAACTAGACATTAACTGCAATGAAAATATTATGTGCAAGACAACTTAAACTTACCAGAAGCACCCCAGATTTTGTCAAAAAATTTGTCATAGGTTTGTCTGGATTTCATTTCATTTGACAACCTCAGAAGAAGATCACTGCGGGATCCATTGGAGTCCAAGCCACATTCTTTACATAACTTCCGAATGACCCCAACCTACCAAAATATATAGTCTTGCTAACAAGGTAATATCAAAAACACAACACAGTCGGGTGTTTTTGACTAACAAACCCTACCATTTGTTTGTATAGTTCTTCTCGGAGTCTGTCCTCTGTAACCGTAATTTCAGAAATATTTATTTGGTTTTTAGTGTGAAAAAAAATTATAGGCCTATACTGTAACATCTTACAAACCAGTTATTAGCAGGGGCACTATTCTGTAAATAAGTGTTCTTTTTGTTACCCAAATGTATATAGAGAATGTGAGTGTGTATTTGTGCTACAATTGCATCGAATCAGGTCCTTTGCTGAGTACGTTTTACTGTAAGCCCAGTAAGTGCTGGACATACTGCACAGTAAGTAGGTAGATGTCTGAGCCATGTGATTGGGAGTGTCCCAGGGGATTTATGGCTGCCCTTAGTGCTGCCATTTGTTCATCACTCAGTACATCGCCCATCTCAGGAACAGTGACACCATGGTGTGGCTTATCAGGCAGGCCACTGTCCTCCCAGTCCAAAATGTGGTAGGTACAATCCCTGAAAAGACACGTAAAGTGTTTATGTAGAGCAGTGGTTCTCAAACATTTTTACATCAAGGACCCGGACCACATTTGATAACATTTTGAACAAACTCCAATCGCTACAATTATTATAAAAACTTAACTAATTGGGTGAACAAATTATGTTGTATTATGTTCGAATTACACATCTAAAAATGTGCTAAATGATTTAATAACTGGATTGGTTCTGAAGTTATCAATGATAAGGGTCAATATCAGTTTAACTACAACCAACTACTGTAAACTGTAGATTAATGACTGTATGTGAAAAACAAAATCTCTATAGTTTAGAGGAAAGTTTAGAATTATACATTAAATTAATTTTATTGTCACAGAAACAATGCAATTGTGCAAAACAGACCAGCATAGTTTATTATATTTCCCTTATTCAGGAGTTGTGTTGTTTATTTTTTAGGCCTCATAGCATTCATCCTGCAGTGAGAGAGGTGATAAGAGAGCATATCCTTCCCACGCCAACCGAACCGAACCACTACTCACGGATGAAGGCAGATGTGGAGACTACAACCTCTGTATCCAGGAGATGGGCACTGATGATCCTCCTACAATGTGCCTCTGACATGAGGGCATCGCTCACAGAGGTTCCATCGAGGTGGCAAGCTGTCTTTTGAAGTGGGCAGAAACATCTTTCACTCCCCTAGTCCAGGCAAAGGAACGGAAGCTCATCATCTATAGTGACCGATGCTGTGGGCAGAACAACAACTGGTGAGTCCTAAACCTCATGGCCCTGCTCGTGTCTAGAGGGTACTTCAGTCAGATAGAGCAGAAGTTCATGGTGTCTGGTCACTTCACACCCCAGCGATGTTGCCGAGATGATCCGTGGAGCCAGGCAGCAGCATCCATTTAAAGTAATTGAGATGAAATGTGCGGACTTCAGGCAGCTCCCTGATGAAACAAAATAAAGCCTATGTAGCTAAAGCTTGAAATGTCCACTTTAAAATGAACAAATTCAAAATCGAAAGCTAATACATTCTGATTATGTAATGCGTATGAAAGGAGCATTTCTCTCTAAAAGCGCATCTGCTTAACAGCGGAGATGGAGATGTTTTTTAACCAACTTAGAAAACAATAGTTTATTAATAATATGAATGGCTTTTCTCATTCAGCACTGCGGGGAAAAATATCAATTCCAGGTACTAATTTGGCCTTAGAAAACCAGAAAAAATCGACATGTTTTCCATATTAATTTGTGAATATTTTAAATGTTTAATAAAGGGGCAAAAAGTCATTAAACAAAAATCTGACAATTAGTCGATATTTACTTTTTTGGTGTAGCCAGTTCAAATTAAAATTTTGGTGTTTAACTTTGCGTTTTAAAAAGACAACAACCGTTAATTTTTCGTTTTTTCAATTACGGGTTAAAAAAGGAAAAACGAATGGACACAAAAGTAGCCTATATGGATCGTTTGGACAGAGTTCTTTATTAAAATTCATAAAAAGAAACAGTGAATAGCCTACTGGATTCTAAACCTCAAAGAAAATGCCACAATCAAAACCTCGGAGCAGAAATGAGGGCGAAACACTCATAAACTCCTTATATCGTTCGCAGTTTAAGGGTCTTTCCCTGCCATTAATGCTTGGATAACATGCCACGTCTCTTTCCATTAATAATAATAATGTCTTTCTGATTTCTGACTGTGTTAAGCACACTCCGAGGTAGTGATGAAGCTACATTCCTTTTAAAAAAAAGTTGAAGAATATTATTGTATCGTGCCATCTTCCCTATGCGCAGGTGACTGAATGATGAAACTTGAAGCTTAATGCATTTGCTTGGGGGCGTTTACCTGTTTTGCATAGATGGCTTAACACATTATCTTGTGAATAGCGCTCCGTGAGTAGGCTTGAACGAATTAAAATTAATGAGCTCGTATCAGCTCGACTGGAATCGCTCTCTTTCCATACAGATTATAGAAGCTGAGAATATTCGTTTTTTTTTTATATAAATTACTTCATTTGAAAGATGCGATCTCAAGCTTTATGCCCATGGGTATGTTTGCCTGTTTGACTGAATTTTCGTGGAGTTAAAGATCATTTTCGAACGCGTTTCAAATTGGAGTTCATTGACAGAGAGAGTGCAGAACTCGCATCATGTAAATTTTTCTTTATTTGGCAAAAAGCAAAACACTTTATTTTATTGTGAGTATACAGAATTTTTTTTTAACTGAACAGGATCGATTGATGTATAACACGAAAATGAAAGATCAAAATAACTGAGCATTTTGAGTTTATTTTGCATTGCTAAAAAAAAACACGAGCAAAACGCGACAGCGTGTTTTTGGTCCCTAGATGGTTAAAGTGTCCACCTGGCTTCCTAATCACATCCATGATGTGGTTGAAAGTGACAGGTAAAAAACTAAAGAGTTGGTTTTCTGAGATTAACCGTGTTGGGGATATGTGCGTGAAAGAAGAATCTTTATTGAATTTCTTGTTGAATCATGATTTCAGCTGCTGATCCATGGTGTGTCCACACAAAAAGGAGCCACGGCCTCTACGAGGGATGGAAGACCTGGCTGATCACCAAACAGAGGAAGAATCAACCACCTCCAGCTCCCTTGTTCTCCACCACGTATGCTCGTGCTTACGAGGACCTCTGCCCGTCAAGAAGGAGAAGCACCGTGACCTTATGAAAATGCTAGACTACATGCCAGCGGAGGCCCAAGCATTTTATGGGACATTATAATGTGAAGAGTAGCCTGGTATGTGTAGGTTATGTGCAGGGTAAGGGTGGGGTATATTGTGTAAAATTAATCTAATAGATAGTTGTAGCTTATCTTGTATGCCTTATCTTATGTTGTATAATAGAATATATAGGTATCTATTTATGTAGTAAATAAATAAATGGGGGTGATTATTTATGAAATGTATTATAAAAGTTAAAGGAACAAAAAAAAAAAAAGGAAGACGTTTATGGTAAACTAGCATATGGAACCATAGCATGGAATGATGATGATGTATGTCTGTATTGTAAATATGTATTGGTTACCATTATTACTGTTGTTTATTGTTTGTATATATTGTTTATTGTAAGTATGTACGGTTTATTGTTTGTACTGATGTTTATTTTCTTTTACTATAAGTAGGCCTATGTATTGTTCATTGTTTGTACTGTCCTTTACGTTGGCAAGTAAATTAAAGAAATTGAAAGAAAGAAATGCTTAATATTTTCTTTAAGGTTATGTTACTGTATTAAAACTAAGATAAAGGAATCAAATCTCCAGTGGTGTAAAGTGATATGATGAATTGGACTTATACTGTTATTCCACATTAACTGGACAAATACTGTTCCCTTTTGTTGTCACTTCGAGTTACATCGAATGACGACGAAATGGGGTTCGTTTAGAAGCATATCCTCTCCGAACAGTAATTAAACGAGCCAATGGCAAGCAAATGCCTTGGGTCTGCTGAATTTGCATAGCATAACTCCGCCCCACCTTGTGGGTATAAAGGAAGTGGGGGGGGGGGGGGGGGGGGGGGGTTAAGGTTTAAGGTTTTAAGAATACACATATGACCCGGAGGGGGGTGCATACGGAGAACACTGGGGTGTTCCAGGGTGGAATATTTCAACCCCAGAGGTGGCAGACTGGCTTGCCAAGGGAAAGACACATGCTCGAGAGAGGCTTACAGTGGAAATACACACGTGGGGGGGTCGCCCAGAGGGGAAACCATGCACATGGCGGCACCTAGCCAACGCGAAAGCCTGCCGGAGGCATAACTCTGGCGTTAACGTCAACAGCGCTGAAGGAACTCGGGGCTTATCAGGCTCACCTGAGGAGAATATCGCACGCATCCAGTCCGTGGAGTGGAATGGCGAGCAAGCGAAGACACCTGAGCGGGTCCTAGTACCGGCTGGTTGAAGCGAGTACACGGGGAGGACACTGGCTCCACTCTGAGATTATAGAATCTGGCGAATGTGTTGGGTGTCGCCCAGCCTGCAGCTCTGCAGATGTCTGTTCATTCGACGTAATGTCTCCGTTCCCTACTCAGGGAATGAGGGTTACATCCGTAACTTTTATGTTTCATATAATAGAACCGAAGCTATAGATTGTGAATTTAAACATTTCTCGTTTACCAGCGGGAAACGTCAGGAGCACTAGCCGAGATAAGGCTGTTTCAGGTGGGTTACATGAGTGCTGAGCCCCCGGTGATCGCCTGGATCTCACAACTCCGAAAATGTCAGATACATTTTTTAAATAGGCGCTATCTTTATAATTAAACCACAGATTTGAGCTTTAAACAACTACATTCTCACCTGAACAACTCTTAAAACATACATTTCGTGACACAATAACAGTAGTATTTTTAAATTTCGCGCCCTTTCTTGCAAACAGACCACCGTCTAGCAAGCACTTGCCCCTCCCACAAGAAGCGGATTTCGCCTCCGAATAGATAGACGCGAATTTGGCGCTTTATTCGCGTTGGGTGTGAACGCAGCATTTGTTAGGGGGAAAAAAAGTCATCAATATACATTTTTCGTCATAGTTTTCATTAACGAAATTACAATAACAATAAATATTTTATTTTTATTTTTGACACAATTTGAGACCCCCTTCTAATTTTGCCTTTGAGGCTTTCAGGGGGTCTCATGAGTTAATCGAGCCCCCCGGATCCCCCTATTTTCGCACCCTGGTTTTACATTCATTTACAGAAATCATTAAAATTATTACTGTAACTGCCCTACAATAAGCTTTATAGCCATTTCTGTCAAGATCATATTTTTAAAACACAGCTGAGCTGTGACGTCAGAAGAGGGAGACGTGCCAAAAAAGTTATATTCAAGTATCGAGAGTTTTGAGTCTGAGGAGATCCAAAATCCCCCTCAAACCTACGATGGCCCACAGCCACAGGGCGTGAGACAGATGAGGAGCAGAAACAGAAATTGTAATAATTTCTATCAAAGAAACATAAAATATCTGGTGTAAAGAGAACCAGTGGAGAGTTTGGTCATGTGTCTTGGTAAGTATAGGCATTACTTAGAGGTGGAACGGTACATGTATTCGTATTCGTATTGAACCGAAACGGTACGGGCGTCACGGTTCGGTGCATGAATATACACAGAGAATACACGGTATAAAAATAAATAAAATTCGCATGCAAATGAATTAATGCGGAACTACTGTTAGATACGCGGGTTATTTAGGGACACCTTTAAAGGAGAACTCCGGTCAATTTTAACATTGAGCTCAATTTTTTGTAAATTTGGAGTGCTGTCAATACAGAGAACAACGACAAAAATCGGTGTTGCCTACACCGTGTTATCCTCTTTTTAAAATTTGCACCCTATAGACTTCAATGGGGCACGTTTTAAACCTGCCTTTTATTTCTCTTATCATCTTGATGTGTCATTACAAGTGCCCAGCCATGTTGAGTGATTCCTTCAGAGTGAGCACGAGTGATTCTGACTGCAGTAGATGTGAAAGATAAGAATAAAAATGATGTTATATCATTTAGTTCCTGTTTTCGGTCGAAGTCCAAAGTAGTCGATTGTCGAGTTGACGCGCATAGGTTTAGTTACTTAGATCACGCGCGCGAACTCGACAATCGACTACTGTGGACTTCGACCGAAAACAGGAAGTAAATACAGGTATGTGCGCTGGCTGATATAACATCATTTTTATTCATATCTTTCACATCTACTGCAGTCAGATTCACTCGTGTTCACTCTGAAGGAATCACTCAACATGGCTGGGCACTTGTTATGACACATCAAGGATGATAAGAGAAATAAAAGCAGGTTTAAAACGTGCCCCCATTCAAGTCAATAGGGTGCAAATTTTAAAAAGAGGATAACACGGTGTAGGCAACACCGATTTTGTCGTTGTTCTCTGTATTGACAGCACTCCAAATGTACTAAAAATTGAGGCTCAATGTTAAAATTGACCGGAGTTCTCCCTTTAAGGCTCCGCCTTAGCTCTGAAAGGCTCTG